>CM040972.1:36178293-36341068 GCA_022985045.1 Macadamia tetraphylla | reverse complement strand
GGGGATTCAAATGGGGCCTTTCCACACCCATTCTTCACACCTTCAAGGTCCTATAGGATGGTTCTAACCTAAATCTAGGTTAGATTCAAGTGAGGAAAACCATCTTACCTTCTTTGCTCAAAACGACTTCAAACCCTCCAAATCACTTCAAACTCACAATGCTTCTTCCACCTTGTCAATGTCTCTTCAAATCCTTCAAGATCAACACATAAATCATATATTAAACCTTAGATTCATCATTTCAAAGGGGATTTACAAGATCTCAAGAAACCATACTCGAATCAAGGGTTTAAAGCTTGGGTATGGTGAATGTTCACAAAACCCAACTTTGCTTACCTCTAACTGTAGATCTAGAGTTGAAGATCACTCTCTCGGCACCGGAATGGGAAGATTGAGCTTCGGCGCCGCTGAAATCCCTCTTTTCTTCCTCTTCCTTCTCTTCCTTTCTTCTTCCCTTTCTTTTCTCTCTCCTCTTTACTCTTCTCACCAACGTCTGGGGTAATAAATGGAAAGAAGAAAATCATAAAGCTTTATATATAATTCCTAATTAAGTGAATAGTGCACATGGATGGGTCACTTTCGGGTGGGTGGGTGCACCCTGTCCTACTACTGAGGGCTAAAACTTAGGATTTTGACGGGTTAAGACCATGTAGAACCCCACCTACATCGATGTAGCATACATATATACCTTAAAATATGGATATAATACTGTTTTATCCGTACATGGCCTTATGGTAGATGCATGTATAAGGCTTGGGCACTCCGTCTCTTGGCCTGGCTCGGACTTGTCGGGCCAGCTGTTTAAGGTCACCGAGCCATCATAGCCCATAAGGAACCGCTCTAATTTCCTCGGCTCGGTCCTGCATGGTTAAACCGGTTCAACAGCAATCGGTGGGCTTAGAAGCGGGTTACATTACCCCCTTGAAAAATTTGTCCTCGAAATTTCGTACAGTTGATCAAAAAGATGAGGGTATTTGGCTTTCATTTCATCCTCTACCTCCCAAGATGCTTCTTCAAGTGAATGATCGATCGCACCTTTACATAGGAAATGGAGGCGGTTGCAAAGGCTCTTCACCTTCGGTCCAAAATTTCAGTGGTACATTTCAATAGGTCATATCGGCTTCTAGGTACTCTGGTTCCACGGGTAGTACATGAGATGGATCATGCGTATCTCTTCAACATGGATACATGGAATACGTTGTGAACATCCCCAAGTGAAGGTGGCGAGCAAGCATGTAGGCTCTTGAGCCAACCGGGATAAGATCTCAAATGGTCCAATGTATCTTGGGCTCAACTTCCCTTTTGTGGAATCTTTGCAACCCTTTAGTAGGAGAGATCTTGAAAAAACCTTTTCTCTGGCTGAAATTCAATATCTTTTACGGGTGTCCTAGCTCTTTTTGGGTGAGTTGCTTTAATCCATTCTCTAATAACGTCGACTTTGTCACAAGTCATTTGGATCATCTCAGGTCCTAACATTCGACGTTTGCCTACCTCATCCCAATACAAAGGAGTCCCGCACTACGCCAAATAACGCTTCATCTGAGCCATCCCAATTGTAGCTTGGTAACTATTGTTATATGCAAACTCCATAAGAGGTATATATTCTTCCCAACTGCCACTCATCTCCATTGTACATGCCACGAGCATGTCTTCTAATATCTGTATGGTTCGCTCCGTGACCATCCGTACGTGGGTGAAAATACTCAAATTCATTTGTGATCCCAAGGCCTGTAAGCTTTTCCAAAATCTGGAAGTGAACCTTGGGTCCCTATCTGAAACAATGCTCCTTTGGCACTCCATGTAAGCACTATGTTGTCCATGTAAATTTGTGCTAGTTTGGTCATGGAGAACTTGGTCTTGATAGGAATAAAATGGCGTCTTGGTAAGCCGATCCACGATTACCCATATCACGTCCGTTCCCTTAGGTGTACTTGGTAGTCCGGTGGCGAAGTCCATTGTAATCCTTTCCACTTCCATTACAGTGCCGGGAGTGGCTGAAGGGTACCATAAGGTCGATGCCTCTCGACTTTTACTTTGGCGGGTAAGACAAGTCGCCACATACAAAGCTATGGTGACTTTCATGCTTGCCAGTAACTTTGTTTGAGGTCTTTGTACATTTGGTACTTCACGGTCAAGTGAGTACTCGACTATGTGCTTCTCCTATCTTGTCTTGTATATCCAAATCATCGGGTACACACAAAACGTCTCCCAAACATCAATGCCCCATCAACGGCTAAAGCAAAATCTGAGTCGTTCATGGTTTGATCTTGAACCTTAACTCTGATCCTGCAATTCGAGGATCTAAAGGTTGCTTCATTATCACCTCTTGCCTAATCGCGGATGCACCCTTAGAGCCATCAAGGATCTGATCAACCATTTAAGGTTTTCGGTTGAGGTTCAAGCTCTAAGGTTGCCCCTTCATACAAAAGGTTTCATCCATTAGCATCGCCTCTTGCGAGTGGTGGGGATTGCTAAGTATAGAGCGACACGATCTGTGTCTTGACTCAATGCATACGCCACTACATTGGCCTTGCGGATGATAATGAATGTCACGGTCATAATCCTTCATGAGTTCAAGCCATCTCCTGTCTCATGTTCAGATCCTTCTAGGTGAAGAAGTATTTGGGCTTTTATGATCCTTTGTATATCTACTTCTCCCCATACAAATAATGTCGCGGATCTTAAGGGAAAAAATGCGGCTAGTTTCAAGTCATGAGTGGGGTAATTCTTCTCATACTCCTTTGGTTGTCGGGATGCATACGCTATTACCTTACCGCGTTGCATGAGAACACAACCAAGCCAACTTTGGAAGCATCGGTATAAGTCATTCCACATGCCTTGAGAATAGTCGGCACAAGGCGATCACCAACCTCTCTTTCAATTCTGGAAGCTCTTCTCACATTCCTCTGCCCGATCGAATTTCACACCCTTTTTAGTCAACTTGGTCATTGGTTTGAGATTGAGCAAAATTCTCGATGAAGCGCCGGTAATATCAGCCAAACCCAAGAAGCTTTTAATTTGTAACATTCTTGGGGCTTTCCCATTCCCTCTTGCTTTCACCTTAGCGGGATCTACTTGATTCACTTTAGACACTCGTGCCCGAGAATCCAACTTGTTCAAGCGAATTCACACTTCTGTACTTGGCAAACAACTGTTGATCCCTCAACCTCTGTAACACCATTCTCAAGTGTTGAGTGTGCTCTTCTTGATTTGGAGTAGATCAAGATGTCGTCAATAAAACAATTACCCATTTGTCGAGCACATCACGAAATACTCGATTCATTAGATCCATGAATCTGCCGGTGCATTGGTTAAGCGAAGGACGACACTAGGAACTCATAGTGACCGTATAGTCCTAAATGCTGTTTTGGGTATATCACTACTCTTTATCTTGGCGATAATAGCGGACGAAGGTCTATCTTTGAAAATACTACGGCTCCACATGGCGATCAAATAAATCATCAATGCGTGGAAATGGATACGGTTCTTAATGGTTAGCTTATTCAACTCCGTAATCTATGCACATCGCAAACTCTGTCCTTCTTCTTGACAAACAACAAGGGCACCCCAAAGGGGAAACACTTGGGCGAATAAACCCCCTTTTTTAATAATTCCTGCCTGCATCGCAACTCCTTCAATTCATTGGTGCCATCTGTATGGAGCCTTAGATACGGAGCTACTCCGAGTCAAGTCTATGGCAAACTCAACTCTCTATCGGTGGTAAATGCACGGATCATCCGGGAAAACATCGGAAACTCTTTAACCACCTTTACCTCTTCTAGAGGTGTAATCCTTGCATCAACATCAACTACCGATGCCAAGTAACCATGACATCCACTTTCTAGCAATTTTACGCTTGAAGAGCGAGACAAGGACCTTCTTCACTCTTTTCATGGGATCTGCTCGGTATACCAATTCTTTCCCTTGTCATCTCACCCTTATCAGCTTTTCAGCACAGATCACATTAGCTCGATGAGCCGACAACCAATCCATACCCAATATAACATCAAAATTCTGCATATTAAACTTAATGAGTTGCGCATCAAGATTTTCCCACTAATTTCCCTTGGGGACGGCCCATAATTCCTTCAATTGTGCAACTTTACCGTGGCATACTAACAATCATTCCATGGTCTAGGATCTGGGTGACATCCCAAGTTTCTCTACAAATCTCTTAGATGTGAATGAATGGCAGCTCTGAATCGAATAAAACATAGGTGGTATGCACGATATGGGTAGGATACCCGTATAACAATGCATATAATTTCAGAGGTCATCAATATTAATCATAATGAATTTCTTAATTTAAAAAGTACCTACAACTACTTACGTATTGGCCTCGGCTTCCTCGGTGATAGAGCATACATCCTTCCCTACGGTTGATTCCCTCGAGGTAAGGGAGGTCGTGCAGAGAGGCGGCTAGAGGTAAGGCTAGTGCAGCACAGGTCTTTAATAATGCCCATATGAATGGCGGTTGAAGCAACGAATGAGAGATGTTGGAACCGGGCGGGGCCCCTCCACTTGACCGTTGCGGATGGAGGTCGAGGTGGCCTTGGAGCTGTAGATGCCACACTAGTGTTAGGCGAAAAGAGGTGGAACCAACCACCGCTGGTCTAGGAGGTAGCGGATGGCCTATAGGGCTGCCTATACATAGGCCCGAGTGTATGATCCATGGTATGCCTTGGAGGGAAATTTTCCCCTATCGGGAATGGATTTGTTCTCTTCCACAGTCCGGTGAGGATTTTTCACCCTTGCTTATCTTCCATAGTCTTGGCCTACACTGTCGGGCATATTCGGTCAAATCCGATTACCTCAATGCGGACCCAATAGATGCCTTTAGGCCTTTTAGGAACCTTCGCCTTCTCTTGGTGTCGCTATGCCTTGGGGCAAAATGGAACAAACTCTCGGTGTTGTTGGTACTCAAGGGCAGTCTTACCTCCTTGACCTAAGGCCATGAACTTTAGTCTCCTTCGGTCTCTGAAGCTACGCGGATAATGGTTGTCCAAAAAAAACTCCTTGAACTGCTCCTAAGTAGGTTGGATGAGCACCATCAATATAGGCTTGGAGGCTTGCCACCAAAATTTGCCTCTTTTTGAGTTACAACCCGGACAAATAAGTTTCGGGCATCTGTGCACTCAAGCACCTCAAATATCTTCTCTAATTCTTGGATCCATTGATCCGGTTCGGGGGATCCTCCCCACCTTAGAGAATACTGGTGGTAAGTTCCTCTTGAATGACTCCACTACCCTTGACGTATTACTCGGGGGAAATTAGGAGCATAAGCGGGATAGTAGGAGTATGGAGGAGGCATCCCATCTTGAGGAACACCGAATGGTGGGATTGGAGGTGTACCCACCACTTGTGGTCCGTTCCCGACCCTCAGTGGGTCTGTGGAGTGAGTACACAGGGAGGTTGACCCGGTTGAAAAAAGTCAAGCTATTCTTTGGATGGCGTCATAAATGCTTCTTGTTCTTTGAAGCATTTGTTCTTTGAAAAACTTGTTGGGACTACTGAATTATTACAACATCTCGGTGTAATGACCGGTGGAGATGCAGGAGTGTAGTCATAGGTGGGTCCCCATGTGCCCCCCGACCAAGGGTCTCTGGAGATAGTGGAGGTGAGGGCGCCCCAGGCGGGACCTCCGGAATTTGTGGTCTCCGCCGGACGAGGACCCTGAGGTACCTCGGGCATTACTACGGATCTAAATCGTACCATCGTATCCTGTACAGGAACATATCACACACCATATTGGTTAAACACGTAGAATTGATTTTGGCAACACAAGTTCATGCCATCACATAAGGTGTTGTAGTGTATGATAGCTGTAAATAACCAGCAATTCCCAAAATATAGGGCAAAGGCCCACAGATATGTCAATGGTCCGACCATAGCACATTAATCATAGGAATAATAATCAATAATGAGGATCAATGTAATCATGCTAGGAGGAGAGAAGGAAAAGAAAGAAAAAAATTTTCAAAATTTCCCATTTGTCACAACGATGGGCTGCCGGGGGTAGGACGGCGTCGAGCCCGGTCCTAGTGCCTCACACCGGTGGGTGGCACCGGTGGTAACCCGCCGGTTATACCCGTCGGTCTTGCCGTGTAAAAAACGAGCGAGGCCCTCGAGGCCTATTTCACTATCACTTTCTAATCTCCTTTTCTCTTTCTTCCTTTCCTCCTTGGGCAATCTTGGAGGTCTCCTCGGCCTTCTACATGCGAGTCTACTCATCCACTCGGTGCTTTAGAGAAGAGTCAACTCTCCCTTCTTCAAGTAAGTTTCTTCTTCTCCTCTTTCGAATTTCCATTTGAGGTAAAATGCATGTATAGACTTCACCTTAGGTTGTCTTTCCATATTTTTTACCGTAGAATAGTATTTCCATGTGATTGTGATGCTTCTTTTGGCCATTTGTAGTTTATAGGAATTTTGTCTCTTCATTTGGAGAAAACCCCAATTTGTGCCCTAGGTTTCCAAATTTGGGAATTTCTTCAATTCTCACTCTTTTTCTCCAATTGATGACTCCTTTGTGATGCATTCCATTTGCTTTGTGCTAGATATGCTTTAGATTTCATAGATTATCCATTATGCTTGGAATCCCCATGTATTCCCATGAAAATCCCTCTTTTTGTATTGGTTCCCTTGGTTTTCATCCCATACTTGCATTCATGGAATTCCATAGTCTATTTGAGTATGTTCTTGCACTTTCATGATCCCGCTACTATGGCATTTTTCTCTACACCTAGGGTTTCAAGCTTTTACTTCATTATGGATGAGTTGGTGCATTGAAATCGAATCCTCTCATGTTAATATGCTCTTTGCCGTCATTTTACTGTTTTGGCATGTTTCTCCCTTGTCTCTTACCGTGCATCATGTCCATAGGTTTCCTATCATTTCTAGCTTGTCGCCGTTTCCACTTTACAAGTAATTGGGTTTTGGGTTTCCCCTTTCTAATGCTGTCATTTTCCATTACTTACTAACCCTACTTTCTTTTCTTATTGCCGGAATGTCATCTCGCGGCAAGGGACCATCTTCCTCTGGCGCTAGACGTAAGACCACGGCTTCTAAGCGGAAGAGTGCGGAGACCAGTTCTTGACTCCTCGCGGGGAGACCCTTTTGGCTAGTCGACCCTTAGACTATGATGAGAACACTTCCTTAGTGTAGAGGCCGCCTGGCCCAACTTCTGAAGGGGGCGGTGATGATGGGAAGACCGTGGTAGTCGAGGACTTCCATAAGGCTCGGGAGATTCTCGGCATTGGGTTGGGACTCTATTCTTCATGTAGACCGACCGTGTCTGAGCGCTCGTCCGTCGGTTCTATTGTAACCTAGAGGTGGGTATCCGTGCGGGAGTTCAACATCAGCAGCTTGGTGAAGGGGTGGACATCCAGTTGACGGTGGGCACCTTGACATCCGGGTATATCGGCGGTGGGACACCGATACTCTGATGCCCCGGGTAAGCCTCGGGGACCGTTCATGAGCACAGCGACACGGACTCCATCTGAGACCATCTGCGGCGTAGTAACGCCGAGTCCAAGACATCCTTATACCACGAGGTTCGTCTATTCGCCGGTTGGTCGTTCAACTTGCTCCCAGAGGAGGTCATCGAAACAGGTGGGTTTCATGGCGGCTTTCATTGCATTGCATTTTCACGGCCCGGAGAGGGGCACTTGTGCCTCCCCTACATTATTCTCGGGGCGATGGAGCACCATACTTCTCACCTTGAGGATGGAGGATTCCCTTCGGCGGGATCCTCACTAGGATCTTGAGTTCTTGGGTGGATCTGGCGGTGAGGAGGGAAGACTCCGGTGATAGGTTCGACCGGAGAAACCTCCCGAGGATGGGTCTCAGGACCCTCATGGATTCACCTCGAGATCGAGGGCTCGGAGAGGTAGGGGTAGGAGGGTTGCCCCTATGGAGGATGTCCCCATGGGAGAGGAGTCGTGAGGAGGATGAGGACTCGTTCCTCGGGGCGAGGAGGAGGATCCGATGGGTGGCGGCATCCACGAGAGGCGCCTCGAGTCGAGAGGTCTGGTCCTAGTTCTTCTAGAGCTGCGGCCCACCACATGGAGCCCCACCACGGGGAGTGGTGCCTCCGACCGAGGGCATGGCGTCCTCCATGCGGGCCTTGCGGGATGGCGAGTTCAGCTCTTGAGGTGGTGGGCGAGATTGTCTCGGGGAGGACGCGTGGGAGGCGGACCACCTTGGAGATTCCTTCCTCCGGTTGGTCGAGACTTAGACACAACGACGCTATCTCGGCGATTTTGGCCGGCTTGGAGGAGAATGCGTGGTGATCGCGAGGTTCAATTATTACGATCACCGCCTCAACGTCAACTCTAGGCCTCCGTGACGTGGTGATCATCGATGATGGCGGCGATGACGTGAGGGCTTGGCTCGCCCACACCAGCTGTTTATTCATTTTCTCTTTTTGTAGACTTTGTTGTATATTTCATTTCTTATCATTCCTTGTATTTACGCTGTAACTGGATTCATTTATGGAATGATATATTTTTGGATAGTGGATTTTTGTGGTGAATTCATATGTGGAGTACTTGTGTGGTTTTGTTGTGATGTATTTTGCTATCTGTGCTCTTTGTTATATTTATTATCTGTCGTTTATCAGGTATTTGTGTAAAATTTTTGGAAATCCCATTTTACGCCGTTATGCTGCCGAAATTTCGTCAAACTAGTACTTTATAGGTTATAGTACCAACCTAATTACCTTTTATCTATACTCACACATGCCATGAATGCAACATATAATGCAATCCCTTTTTATACTTTCTTTCTTTGGCTTTTAATCTTTAAAGCTTTTATATTAACCCAACCCCATTTCCCTATTATAGAGTCTCGAGTTCTAATGGTATCTTTGTGAGTGGACGAGCATCACGCTCGATACCACCGTTTGTCACACCCCGTTCACATGGAACCGGAGCGGTGACCGAGTTAACACCGGTTAACCCAAACCTGCCAGGATCATCAGATACTGTATTCCACCATGGCATACGCACAACTAATATAGGTTCATCAGATCAGCGGAAGACTAAGTTTCACCTGTGAATAAATCCCATATACTTGATACCGAATTGTGATAAAATAATTATATACATGTGGGCCGAAGGCATGATAATTACACAATAAAGTACAATTCATATATCAAGTATATACGAAATCATCAAAACAATCGAGTGCACATGGCTCGGTCTCAAGGCTAGAGCTCATTTCGGCATCAAGGGTTGTGCTTGCCGGCATCACATAGAAGAGCTGGCTCGGCCTCGAGTGGAGCTCGGCCACGGCCTCAAAAGGGGGAGCTCGGCTCGGCCTCGAGCTGCTGTCCCCGACATAGCTCTCACATGGCGGTCGTGCGTGCTCTAACTCCTCGGGTCCACGTCCTCTTGAGGCTTCATTGTGGGACCCACCCCATGCTCCTCGGATGTATGACACAGTAAAATCATCTAAAAAAAAGGGGTGTACCGTGGGATGAGCTCACTAGCTCGATAAGTGGTAAGATGGACCACACCGAGTCCACACATCACAAACATCATATGCACTACATGCCATGCTATACATTTTAAATCACATCCACCTAAGCAACATTACTAAGTCCTCGATTTTAGTGCTACTACAACCACGGTCTTGGCGTATACTCAAGTGCGAGCGCGAACTCCCTCTGATCGCCCATAGGGCTGTGGAGAAGGCCCCCCGTGAGTACTCGGAAAAGTAAAGACAATGTAGTCACTTGGCTCTCAACGAAATGTAAATGGTGAAAATAAAGTCTTGACTCCGGCAATTTAAAAGCGATGCGATTGGCCCTCTTGAATGTACCACGGTTATCGGCTGTCCTATATGACCGCAGGCGTTATGTCTAACCCACAGTGACCGACGACGCGACCACTACTTCCCCAAATGATAACCCAACACCTTAACCCTGTTGTGAAGGGTGCGTAGCAGGATGGTGAGAATCCTAATACCGCATGCTCCTATATGACAATAATGCGATTGCATAGTGCCTCCGTGTCCCATTCCACGGGCCACCAATGCACTCGTTTCCAAGCCGACTACGGCATCTAGTCTATCAATGCATCATGCACAATGATGTCCACATTCAACATATAAACATCTCATTCAATTGGCGATTGAAAAGTAAACATAGCACATATGCACATCAATATGTGGAATGACTAGACTACATAGCATATTCATGATGGCATGACTAGACTAGATATATTTAAATGAATGCCAAACAATGCCTTGAAACAAGGCCAAGCGTCCTCTCCTCACTTACACTGGTGTACAAGGTTCCCGTTGATGCAGGTGAGATCCGGTCTTGAATCGGGTAGGATTTGGTGAACCTAACATAATTGAGCGAGGTTTAGTACTTCACCATTTAGGATCAAAATTTATGTGATCCGATGATAAAATCATGTTTAGAGCGTTAAAGAAGGTTACACGTCCGA
Source organism: Macadamia tetraphylla (assembly GCA_022985045.1). Taxonomy (NCBI): domain Eukaryota; kingdom Viridiplantae; phylum Streptophyta; class Magnoliopsida; order Proteales; family Proteaceae; genus Macadamia; species Macadamia tetraphylla. The sequence continues at coordinate 36,330,617 of CM040972.1, read as the reverse complement.
TTTGGGTTCGATCGGACATAGGATCACCTTGATTGCCACAGGTGGGTCGACGAGGTGGGTAGTCGGCCACGGTCCTACCCACGGTTGGGACCCGGGGGTAGGGAACCAGTATAGCCCACGGTTGGGCCGAAGGCCCCTGCCTTCTCGGTGGGTACCACAGGCGGGTAGGGGCCCACCGGTTGTACCCACCGGTCTTGGCGGGAAACACCCTGTTTCTTCCCAACTTTCTCCATTCTTTCGGGATTCAAATGGGGCCTTTCCCCACCCATTCTTCACGCCTTCAAGGTCCTATAGGATGGTTCTAACCTAGATCTAGGTTAGATTCAAGTGAGGGAAAACCATCTTACCTTCTTTGCTCAAGAACGACTTCAAACCCTCCAAATCACTTCAAACTCACAATGCTTCTTCCACCTTGTCAATGTCTCTTCAAATCCTTCAAGATCAACACATAAATCATCTATTAAACCTTAGATTCATCATTTCAAAGGGGATTTACAAGATCTCAAGAAACCATACTCGAATCAAGGGTTTAAAGCTTGGGTATGGTGAATGTTCACAAAACCCAACTTTGCTTACCTCTAACTGTAGATCTAGAGTTGAAGATCACTCTCCCGGCACCGGTATGGGAAGATCGAGCTTCGGGGCCGCTGAAATCCCTCTTTTCTTCCTATTCCTTCTCTTCTTTTCTTCTTCCCTTTCTTTTCTCTCTCCTCTTTACTCTTCTCACCAACGTACCGGGGTAATAAATGGAAAGAAGAGAAAATTATAAAGCTTTATTTATAATTCCTAATTAAGTGAATAGTGCACATGGATGGGTCACTTTCGGTGGGTGGGTGCACCCACTGTCCTACCACGAGGGCCAAAACTTGGGATTTTGTCGGGTTCGGGCCATGCACGAACCCCACCCCGCATCTGATGTAGCATCGTATATACCTGAAAATACGGATATAATACCTATTTTATCTGTACATAGCCTTTTGGTAGATGCATGTACAAGGCTTGGGCACTCCCGTCTCTTTTGGCACTGGCTCGGACTTGTCAGGCCAACCGGTGTTTAAGGTCACTCGAGCCATCATAGCCCATAAGGAACCCGCTCTAATTTCCTCTGGCTCGGTCCCTGCATAGTTAAACCAGTTCAACCGCTTAATCAAACCACGCTTAAGAAGCGCGGTATTACAATGGTCCTCTCATTTTCTTGTATTAGCGTGAAAAGAACAATAACTTTTGAGTTCCCTTTACCTTTGGGATCAGAATCCTTAGGTTACTGTCATTTTCTTTAACTTTAGTGACATCATCTTTAGGCAAATGTCACCTACTATGCTGCCCTAGGGAAAACCATGAAAAAACAAGATACGTCACTTTGGTGGAATCCACATCACCCTTTCATGGTTCCCTAGAAATGCGTTTGTAGGTAAACATGTAAGCTTACACCAACTTAACTCCAATATATTTATTCATCATAGAGTATTCTAAATATGACATGCAAACATAAAATGCCATTAATTTTCTGCCTATGTCATTCATAAATGATTTTTTTTAATATCATAGTAATGATAAACCAGTGCAAAAAACATGCATAAACAGAAATACAATTCTGAAGTCACTATAGAATAAAGATAAAACACTATAGCTGTTCCAAAACAGTTATGGAACACAAAATATAGGTCTCATTTTTCTTCTTTTAAATTCAACCCAGTATATTGAACATACATCCACTGGTCGAACCATAAATAATATTTCAGAATACATAATTACATCCTCCCACTGGTTTGACCAGTTAAGTAATTATCCACAACATCCCAAGTACATGATAAAGTGACATCATGAAAACCAATGGTATTTTATTATTCACAAGGCCTTGGGACTCTCAAAATAATTGTTTTAAATACGAAAAACTTCATTGGACATTATTTGAAGACTGGCCATTACAAAAAAAAAAAAAACTCAGTTATTTTAATGCATTTCCATTAAAATTACCTTTATCATAAATAGACTATAGACCAGATGTCACAGACAATATAGTATTGAAGAACCCATTAAAATAACCGGGGTTGATTCAAGAAAATCACAAAACAACAATTTCTTAAAGCCCCCCTTCCCCTTTTTTTTTTAGTCAACTTGACATAATACTTTCTTCGTCCCAAAGTAATACAATAATCTCTTTTGGAGATAGCTTCCGTATCACGAATCCGTTTGTGTTAACTTGATTTCTAATCTAATTTGGTTCACCTATTGACTGATTCACTGGATTGGGTTTGATTTAGCTGGTTCGAATTGTGTTGGTTCAATCCATCCCATTTGAGATAATGCCTATGAGCTTTTAAACCCATTATACTTAAACAAATCTGGACATGGCTTGGCCCATTAAGTTTCTAAATATAAAATATAAAATTAAGTCAAACCATATGGATCCAACCCAAGTCCAATAAAACCCAATTATTGTGACTTAAAAGCTTAAGGGTAATAAAGTAAAATCACTTGGTTCAATTCTTTGAACCATAATAATAAGTTGAACTCTTTAAATAATATATATATATATATATATTGGGCTTGAGTCCACCAGCCCAAACTTAAGGAACAAACTTAACTCAATAAGTTTGAATTGGGCCCTATTTTAGTGTTTGGCGGACCTTTTACATCTTCACTAAGGACATTTAACAAAGAGGAGGTGCGAGCTCTTAAAGACTAAATCTGAAACCCCACGGAGAAAGAAGTGGGTGTTCGGTTAAAGCATACAATTTTATTTAGAGCGAAGGGCCTTCTCAAATTGGAGAATAACCTCTTGGATATTAATGCGACTAAAAATTAGTGGAGTGAAATTTGGCGGATGATTAATGATCACGTTGGGTGTCGGTTCAAACCCACCTAGTTATCATCACCCACCAAAATATTAGTAGTCCGAATCGCTTGATGAATAGTCAATGACATCATTGTCTCACATACTATATTTTATGTGCTCATGTAGGCTGATATGGCTACGGTTGTCTAGATGGTGAGGTTTTACCGTAAGTTTTTAATTCACGTGGGCCCTACTCTGGTTTGGTGCAGGCAGATGGGCCCAACTAAGGCCAGCCCATTAAATTGTGACTCTAGTCTTCCTTTCTACTTTCTTCCAGAATAAGAAGGTTCATTCTCATGGGATGGGAGGTAGGAGAGGAGAATTCTAATTTTTTAGAATCAGAAGAAGACAACAGGCGTCTCGAAGATTTGAATGGTTCAGATGAGTGAGTTCGTGTGGTGCCTACATGTACATACTCTAAGGCAATAAAAAACAAAAGCGAGTCACTGGCCACCGGAAATTGAATGTGACACCCCCCCACCCCCCACCTTTCGTGATCATCACAAAAAACAACCAAAACCATAGTCACCCTTTTTTTGTCACTTTTTTTTTTTTGACTTTACCAGTTTTGTCCTTTAGTAATAATATATAATATATTACTTTTCTGTTTCTTCAAAACAAAATGACTCGAGGAGAAGAAATTGATTTTTATTCTTTGGTGGTATAGCCGATCGATTTTTCATGAGCGAGGCTCGATACCATTGAAAGAAAATAAATGCGGAACGATTCATGAAGATCGATAAGCATGCACGACAAACACTACAAAAACAAGTTTTAGGCATACCTGAATCCATGGCTGAAGAATAAGTACTCCTCAATGTCTTCTTGTATGCTCCTCGTACAACACAATTAATGTTGGTCTGGTCTACCCTCTTTCCCTTTTGCTTTTGGTCGTTAGCCTCACTTAATGGGTCAGTGATAACTATATATAGGGGTGAGGGTAGGGACCAACCTGCAATAAAATTAGGGTTTCCTCCCCATTAAGGAAATAATACCTTAGGTCCACACATAGTAATAAATATTTCATACCATTAAGGTGTGCTAATAGAATCCAATATCTCCATAGAGATCACTTACCAATAATATTGGATTCTTTCTGCTTACTCCATCTTTAGTCAACACCACTAAACCGGTTTTGGAAACAAATTTTTGACTATGCTAGCCTACCTAATAGGAAATCTTACACATCACACCCCCAGGGGGTTGCAGAATATACTATGCCGTGAGTTTCTTCATTGGCAAAGTTCACATAAAAAAAACCATCATTTGTTGTACAAATAAAGAGCGCTCCTCTAGGGTCCCAGATAGAAACCAAAAGGTCATGTAGCCATTCTTTAGAGGGGGATGAAGACCCAACAACATTACCAAACAAAGTAGTGGATAAGGGAAGCCAGGTTTTGGATGGAAGCTCATCCAATAGGTCGAGTGATAGGGAGCTCCACAGTGCCAAAGGTAAGGAGGCAGATGGGGCTGAGGAGGAAGCAAAAGAGGGTTTACCCAGATGAAGGGAAGTGGTCAAAAGGTGTAATGCCCATGGAGGTAGGTGAAGAATAGAAAGGGGTGGAGGGGGAGGGCAACCGTCTTTTATAATGAGGGCTATATTTGGGTTTAGCGATGCGTTTCATCTTCTTAGGATAAAGAGGAAACAAAAGGACAAAAGAGGAAAAGCTATAGGCAAGAAAGGATAGCAAAGAAGTAGAGGGTTGGATGGAGGGATGAGAATCCCAATATTGCCGAGGATCCTTAGGGACTAAGCACCAATCAGTGAGGGAGAGAGAACCACCATCGGGACCGTCATGCAAAGGAATTGGATAAAAAGAGATCGAGTGTAGAGGAAAATGTGAAAGCAGAGCAACAGGACACTCAAAGGAAAGGAGAATAAATGGAATCACTATCAGAAGGGCTGGAGAGGAAGTAGAGCGAGAGTCTTTGTGGGAAGTATTATTCTAATTTTTGTTTTAATCGAAGTCTTTGATGAGTAGAAAAGAAGAGGTGAAATTTCTTACCACTGCATGGAAAGGGACTTTGTACTTATAAAAAGGAAAATGTCACACCCTGACTCAACTTAGGCCAAGGTATGCAACACTGGATTCTCAACCCAGTCAGCCGAGCCCTCCAGGATCACAGATGCAATACCTTAATTTCACAAATGCTACCAAGACCACAACTAAAATCAGAGTATGCTAATAAAATCATACAATAATACCACTGGTGATGTACTAATGTGATAAATTACAAATATACAAGATTCATTTGTAAACAACTCACAGGTGTAATATTTATATCTTATATATTTCACCAATATATACATCAAAAGAAATAACTCAAATATCATAAGTGATGTCCATCAGCATCTGGGTGTCTCATAGACACAAGCTTCACAACTACCACCGAAGTCCAATCTTGTCTCAACACTAGTTCCACCAGCTAAATAGAGTACTCAACATGGGGTGAGCTCCACAAGCCCAATGAGGGGTGTGCATGCAAGCACACATAACAAATGATGCAATGCAATCCACACAGACATATGATGCATATGAATCCATTTATTATATTATTTTCTTATTTCCATTACTAGGTCCATAATCGGGTATAGGTGCTACAAAACGTAGGTGGTATCCCTCCCGGTATGTAAGACTCTGGGGATATAAGCTCGTTGCAAGCGAATCATGGGTCCCAAAATCCTACACATCGATCAACCCGTAAACCTCTAAAGGTAACCCCAACAGCCATGGTCCCAGAATCTTACGCATTGGCCACCTATGCTTTGGACAGCCACTATCCCGAAAAACCCCTTGGTCACCTGTGCTGCATCCTCCTCTGAGTAGAGTATGTCATACTGTGGATATGGTATTCTCAATAACATACCACCCCTTGGGATTAGCCAGTACCTAACCCCCTACCGGCAAGGGGTGTAGCACCAGGGTCTATAAATCCTAACCATATGCATTCTATATACATCTATACCAATCCATAGTATCCAATCATATATCGGTGGCCGTCACTGTAATACCGACCTCTGAGCCCACAGTACTGGATTCTCCCCCTCAGCCACACCATCCCTCAGACCGTTGATGTTACAATCACTACCACTCTTCTCTATTACTACACATGTCACACCCCGTTCACATTGAACCGACCGGTGACCGGGTTCCCTCCGAGTAACCCAAAACCACTAGGATCATCTGATACAATACACCACAACACAACAAGCCACATGTACATCAAATTATAATAATGTAATTTCAGCGGAAGTCTTTTCATATTTAAATACCTGTAAATCTCCGTATACTCTAGATACCCAAATTGTCATACATAGTATATTTACATGTGGGCCCATAAGCACGATATGTACACAAGAAATAACAATTTAATTATCGAGAGCACAAAATGGGAGTATACCAAAAGAATAAAAAATGAGAACTATAAATGGAGGATGCGCTACTATTGCCCCGCAACATAGTTCTCATGAGGCATCCATCTCCATGATCAAATCCTTTTGGGATCCACCAATCTCCCACTAGAGGCTCGCTGGTGGACCCCGACATGGGTTCCTCTACGGAATATCCTACAAAATCATCTAAAAAGATGTGTGCATGAGGGATGAGCTCACTAGCTCAGTAAATGGAAAGAAAGACTCACACAAGCAGTTGCAATCAAATGATACTAAATGCATGCAATTAATTTTAATCCTAATTCACCTAAGCAACATTACTAGGTCATTGGTTACGTGCTACTCACAACCACAGTGCGCGTATGCCCTGGGTACGAGATGTGTTCCCCATCCCGCTATACCCCCATAGGGTTGTAGGAGAAGGCTAGCCATGAACACTCGAAAAAGTAAATCGTGGCTGAACCATAGCAGAAATATAAATCGTGGCCAAACCACAACAGAAAATAAAAGTAGTATGATTGACCCTTTGAATATATCACCGAAGTTGCCAACTGTCTTAATGATCAGCCGGGCATACTTCTAACTGCCACAGCGGTACACGACCGGTGCTTCCCCCCAGTGACCCAACACGTAAACCCTTGTTGGGAAGGGTTGTAGCACGAAGGAATGTGAATCCTAACCACATGGTCCTATATGAGATAGTATGACTACATAATACTTTTGCGTCCCATTCCACGGTATACCAATGCATTCATTTCCAAGCTGATTACGACATCTATTCTAAAAATCCCATACATGGTCGGAAAATTCTCATCATCATCCATCTATGAATAAATCCATGCTCAAGAATTCACAAAAAGTAACAAATAATTGGAAATCTAAAGATACAACATGTTTATTTCTAAATGCATCCAACAACAGTCAAGCATATGCATGAGAATGGCATTCATAATGTCAAGATGATATATGAATGATTAAGATGCCAAAAACACTCCCAAAATAATGTCAAGTCCTCTCCCTACTTACCTATTCTTGTAGGAAAATATGCACTCGTGGTACGGGTAAGATTTAGAGTGAAGACGAGTGTCTCGAAATCTAACACAGATAAGAATTTAGAATACGTCCATTTCGGAATTATAAAATGATGTAAGATATGATCACGACGCGTTACACGAAGAAGGTTGTCGACGAATTTGAGTTCCATCGGAGCTCATTTAGCTATACGTAGGTCTTACAGGTGGGTAGGAGAACTCACATGTAAGCTCCAGGACGCACCAGACACAAACTAGTGGGTCATACCAGTGGGTCTAGTACCCACTGGTAGGCCCAGAAGAGACCATTGGGTCTAGTACCTGCCGATTCTACCCTTGATGGGACCGGGGCTAACCTAGAATCGGTGGGTGCTACTGGCGAGTCTTACTTGTCAGTAGGCCTAAACGAGACCGGTGGGTTATACCGATCAGTCATGGTACCTGTCGATCTTACCTGCCTATTGGTCCAGGTGCTCAGGTAAGACTGAGGGGTCACACTGGTGGGTCTAACTACCCGCCGGTGCTACCCACCAGTGTTCTGCAGGTTTTTTGTTCTTCTTCCCTTCTTCATTCCTCCTCTTGGGAACCTAAGAGGGTTGTTCCAACTTCATTTCCCACACATTTTAGGCTTCATCTACTTGAGTATTTCATGGATCTAAGTTAACATAAAGGTTTTGGGGAATGAAATCATACATTGGCTCAAGAAACCCTAAAACTTAAGATCCTCTTTTCAAACCCAAAATGTCACCTCAATACCTCCAAATCTTGGCTTCCCTTCCTCAAACCTTCAAAGAAATCACATAAGGGTTCCATTGTCTCTTTGATTTGATCATACATAAAAGGGTTTCATCACATTTTAATGGTTTATGGTGTTACTTACCTCAAAACGTAGATCTCAAAGCACCGGACACTATTTCGGCGACGGAAAGGTAAGACGCTGCTCCGGAAACCAAGGAGAACCTTCTTCTCTCTTCCTTCTCTTCTTCTTCTTCTTTTCTCCCTCCTTTTTACTCCTATCACCAACTTGCTAAAAATCATAAATGGGAGAGAGAGAGACATAAATGCTATTTATACTTTGGCTAATAAATATCTTTTAAGGCCTGTTTGGTTTTGCCCCTTTATGGACCAAAACGCATTAAATCGTAATACCGGCTAAAATAGCCGACATTATCAGGCATACGAGACCTCATTACGATAAGGAGTCTAAAATACACATGCTCACCAAAGTTGGGTTTTCCGGGGCCCATGTTTCTCCCACAGGTGGGTCACACTTGTGGGTCTTGCACCTACCAGTGACCACCCACCAGTTGGCCGAAACAATGCCAACCTTGCTGTATTGTGGTGGGAAACGGGATCTTGACGCGTATCTCACTCTCACCATGTGTTGTGGACTAAGTTCTCATCATCCAGTACAATATCATACCTTTCCTACTTGTACATGGCTTTATGGTACGTGCAAGGGCATGACTTAGGCATGCGAATCACATTGGGTACCGACTTAATCTTGTCCGACCACCCAGCATTTGACATCACCCTTGCTATCATGCACCATAGGGCACCCACGACAACCCTTTTCGGTTCAGACCCTGTAAGACCAAATCAAACCAACCGATCAATAAACCCGGTTTAAGGAGCAGGGCTCTACAACACATCCACAAAACCACGGTCACATCAATCTCGGTAAAACCATGCCACATGTGCAATATTTATAAATTTTATATAAAATACAACCAAAACATGGTATTCAACCACAGTACACATAAACATGCAGAAATAAACATATAGAAACACTCCGTAAAATAAATCAAACACCCACTCACCTCAAAGCCCAAATCCAATCGTTATCGTTGAATTCCCATCACCGCATATCCTCACCAAGTAATTTAGGTCCTATGTAAATTGTGAATAATATATATAAATATATATATATGACACCTAACATAACTTATTATAGGTTCTATACTAAACCTAAATAACCCTCAACAGTCCCTATACTAAGCCAACTAAAGCCTTGGAAAAGTCCCCAACTATCCTTAGCCATAGGGTCAACTTTAGGTAAGTAAGCAAGGAACATAACCCACAAGGGGTAGGGCATAGTTCAGCAGAAACCGAGGCTATTCAGCCTTAAAAATGCTCAACCGGCGGGTTCTAACTAGCTGGACACTTGTCTCAACCGGCGGGTCATATCTGTAGAATTTATTCTACCAGAATTGCTTTTTGGTCACTTTTGTTTAGGTTGTGCCCAAAGCGAAGGCCATTATTCCCAAAAACATAGGTGGTGTTTTCTTGTGCTTCAGGTCAATAAACACCTCACCAATCATTCAATTCCTTAAGCTAACTTCAGCCGTTCAATTCCATAGAATTCTATAATTTTATTACACAGGAATTCTTTGGACTTGAGAGCTGAGCTCCTCCCTTCACCATTCCCTCTTAACTAAAGTTGGATAGGCATGATTAGATAAATATTGTTTACATACCAGCTCTAATTAAGCTCACACAACAAACTAATTTAGGGATTCATAATTTAAGAAAGGGAATTGCACTAATTTAACCCTAAATCGTCAACCTACACATCCAATTCATCCAATTGGGGCCCATCTAATCCATCACTCATATGAAATTGAAAAATTATAAGAAACATAGTAGTACCATGCATCAGTTCCAATTAAGCTTAGGAGGAACAATTTATAATTTAGAGGGAAGGAATTGAGCAATTTCTTCCCAATTCAGTCAATAAATTATAGCAGGAGTACATGCATGCCTTAAATCATGAAATTATCTGCATGTATACTCCATTCCTAGCCCCAATTACATGGGAATACCCTTGTATGGAAAAAGCCCTAAGATCCAAAGCTCACGGAATGAGTTGACACTAAATTGAAGCCCTAAACCCCAACTAAAATTAGGGATTCTTCTACTGGGTACTAAATTAGTACATAGGGACTCAAATTTAGTCCCAATTTGCATGAATTCTTCATGAACAGTGAAAGCCCTTTGTTTTAGGGTTTGTAGGGATGGATTTACTTGAAATTACATCCCTGAACCCCAACTGAATTTAGGGATTCAACTACAGGTACTGAATTTAGTCCATAGAGACTCGATTCCAGTCCCTAATTTACTAAAACCTCTAACCCTAACTACTTACTGCTACTAACCTAATTATCTTCACAAAATAAAAAGGGCAACAACACTTTCCTGGGTTTAGGTAGCCCCAATCCAGTCCTCCTTTCCTTCTTTCTGTTGTCCACCGAATTGTGTAGCAAATACGAAGGTGAACAATGACTAAGTGTTTGCTTTATCACTCAGCCAAAGGGTCCTTAGGGCCCGTTTGGCTGAATTACATAAAATAACTTAAAATTACTTCTTAAAATTGACTTTTAGAAACATAAAATTAAAACTAATTAAAATTAAATTCTCATTAATGGACCCCACCAAATACTAACCTATTAGGTTGGATTTGGTCAGCATTAGGACCTTTATAGATTGGGTAAGTGTGAGGCTCGAGGGTTTTGGGATGTGGAACCCACATAGAAAAATAATTTTTCTTACATTCATCATTAATTCATTCTTTTGTTTCAGTATTTCTTAGATCCACAACAATACAACCTACTTCATTTTATGAGCTGGGCCATACCCTAGGACATAGTTGCTTCAAATTTCAGGGTGTTACAATTCCCCCCTCCTTACAAAAATGTTGTACTCGAAATTTGCAGAGTTGCTCATCTTTGAGGATTAATCCCGTTGACTTTAATACCACTCTTATCCCTTGAGTTGCAACATTACATTTCCATTCAGTGTTGCTAACATGGCTATATGTGACTTAGTTGTACTGGCTGATCTCAGTAACACACATTAACACATCCATTGGCCATATTGGTCTCTTATCCATTCATGTCCTTAATCCCTCGAGAACTGCAAAATCAACATACCTTTCTACTTCTCACTTTCCAATATCAACCCTTTGTATCTTCGTATATATACATATTATTTTCATCTCGCCCATGTATCTTTACCAGGGTACTCAAATCTGATCTCTGTATAGATTTACAAAGTCCTAGAATTTCACACTTATTCTGTATTAGTTGATCCATAATTTTACTCTCTTTACTTGATGACAATCATACATGTGGACTCCATTTCCATATCAATTCTCTCAAGTCAAACTATTAATCCTATTATAATATATCAATTTTTTTAAGCTTCCATCAAATACCCAAGATAATATCCCATCATTTACTTGGCTTCACAAGTTTAGGGCTTCAGACTTTATGCAATCAAACTTCCATACCTTCATTCACATTGCTTGACCTCACACTACATTCAAGCATGCTAAGTATTCTCTTTATTCCACTAATGTCCTATTATCCACAATTCACCCTAATTTAAAATTTAAATCTTCACAATTCCAGATATCATGTTTTAACTTTCATATGTTTTCTGCATATACTCAGACATATATTATTTGATCATATAATCCAGATATTGAATGGCCTATAAAATTTAAATACTCACAAATGTCTTCATAATTTTTTTTCTTTTTAACCTTTAAATCACCCATACAACTTGATCTCAAGTTTACTCATTTGGATATATTATCTTTCTCACTATGCCACTTTCCAGCTACTGAGCATATCGTTTCGATCCAGTATTGCTACTGATCAACCTTGGATCTATTGGGTGGCATAATATTATAGGTATCAGTTTTCCAATTACATTCTCACTTCTTTACAAGGAGAACACTCATACTACTTTATCTACCTTTTTGGTACTCACGGCCGAGGTCGCTATTGATTACCACTCGATCAGCGTAGCTGAGATGAACTCATCATTGCCCTTTTCCATGACTCAAGGATAGTCGGTGAAATAAAGAGGTCATGTCTGGAATCTTTGGAGGATATTACTTGTGTAATGTCAATTGGAATTAATATATCCTGATACTGACACCACTCTATCCTTATTTCTACAAATTCTATACTTATAGTGTAGCTTTAACGTTTAGGTCATTGCGAAGTCTAGGTATGCTTCGCAACCCTTGCCTAGCATCTTCTTCACCTTAGGTGCTGACAACACTACTTTTTTAGCCTTCTTCACATTGCTTTCTTAAGTAACAAGTCTACACACCGCACACAAGCTCTGTAGGCGGTTACCCACACTATGTCCAATACAATCATCAAACTCCTTTATATTTAACTTTAATCAATTGAGTTATCAGGTCCTGTCCAAGTGCTTGGATGGAAAATGGTAACTCGTATCCCCACTAGTAGGATACCCAACTATCAACTTGTGTGCCAGCCTCTTTAACTTATGCAGTTTAGCAGCATGCATTAATGATACAACAAAGTGATGCATCAAATTCCATTAATGCATATGAGAGTGTCAAATAAATGGGATGCACCAGGTATTCAGCAATTTATATGAAAATTTCATCCATATCGACAACATACCTATGAATACCTCATATATAGTCTTGGTTGCATCCGTTGTCATTTGCGAAAACCCCTCCTTGTGTTCTGATATTTTGTCGCATTTGAACTGGATGACTAGTATTTGAGGTTGAGGGACTCATATATGAGTCTTCTAACATTGTCTGGGAGCAATACTTGGCCATATGCCCAAGCTAGTTACACAAAAAACACCGCTTCTTTTGGGGACATGATCTAGCCATATGCCGAAATTGATTACATCTAAAACACTGAGGTGAACCCACTTGCTGAGGTACCACTATTGCTGGCCTAGGTTGTTGCAATACTTAGCCAACTTCTAGTCTGCCAAACTAGGGTGCAGGAGTAGTGTAGGGTCATCTAATTACCCTAATGAAATCTTTGCCACCAGATGGTGTATTTACTCTCCTTACTGCTTGAGCTTGGTAATTTTCTCTTTGTTTGTCTTCTATAGATTTAGCTATTTGAACCACCTCTGCATAATTCTGCAACTGGTGTTCAACTAATAATGCACCAATCCCCGGGCTTAGACTTTTTTCAAACTTCTTGGCCTTGGCTCTATATGATTTCACATGCTCTGGTGCAAAATAGTACCTCTCCTCAAACTTCTGCTGATACTCGAGAATAGACTTGGCCCTTGAGTTAGAGCCATGAACTCTGCCTCCTTTCTGCCCCTCACACTCTCTGGGAAGTAGTTCCCATAACAAGCCTCAACAAATTGCTCCCAAGTGGGATTGGGATGAGTAGCTGTCAGTATAGGCTTTGTAGCTTTCCACCATGCATAGGCTTCATCCTGCAACTGGTAAATGGCACAAATTATCTTCTGTTTATCAGTGCAACCCAGTATCATAAATGCCTTTTCCACACCTTCAATCCATTTGCCTGGTGCCAACTATTTTTCTTCTCCCAACCGCCACCTACAACTTATTTGTATTTTATTTTATCCTATTTTATTTTTTGTTTCAAGCAATACACAAATCCTATCCATGACCAACTCTGGGGTGTTCTATGGTGCACAAGGTGCTTACTCACGAAGGGGTTTTGCTCTACAACTTTGGCTCTGGGCTCTTCTCTTGCAATTTTTTTTTTTTGGTATTACATTAACATATCAAAATTAAAGTACTGGAATAGATTCCCTAAAAATTAAAGTTCTTTCCAATGGAAGATCTCCATAAACTCAATGGTTATGTACATTGTAAATTAAAAATATATTATACCAATCAATTCTATATCCATATGGGTTGCTCTAATACTACTTGTTAGACTCTTAGGGTTTCACAATGGACCCTAATTGGTTCCCATGCAAACAACTAGAATACAATATTGAATCAAAACATGAAGAATCAATGTGTACCTTGCAGCTGAGTTGTCGATGGCGAAAATAATGTAGTTCTTCACAAATCTATTCTCTCGACTATCGATCTTCTACAGCCCCTCAGACCTCCTTGAGTTTCCTTACTTTCGTGGCAAAGTGGAGGAGAGCGAACGATAGTTGTGGGGACTTAAAACCTACTATATATAATATTGTCTTGACCCAAAACCCTAATCTGTAATGGGTTGGGCCAGCATATCCCTAAATTGTTGAATGAACTGAACCTAGTATGTAATTTGACTCTCACCTATTTAATCAACCCTAGTAATTAATTAAGCCTGTAATTCCAATGGTGAGAAGACCGAGCTGACCTCATGCGTAGAGAGAGAGAGAGAGAGAGAGAGAGAGAGAGAGAGAGAATGTTTCTATTATAACGATGACAAAGATAATATTACAAGAAGCTTGAGATCCCTAGTTGTGACAAGATTGGGAAAATGAACAATAAAAAGGATCATCTATGAAAAGATTAGACAAGCAAGCAATGAGTGCTTATTCCAACCGAAGAAAAACGGCATCTTGTACAATAAAAAGGATCACCTATGAAAAGTTTAGACAAACAAGCAATGGGTGCCTATTGTAACCAACGAATGAAAACTTGCATGTCTTACTTTACATATTGGATAGCACAAAGGTTAATTATAGGGCAAATCACTTGATAACTACGAAACCCAGCTCCCTTGGCTAGAGCTTCAAAATCTTTCTCAGTTCTTTCTTTTCCTCCAGGATTTATCATCATCATTAAATTGCCAATTTGATATCCAGCTTGGGCTACATGGTTAGTTTCCGCAGCTTCTGAAAGAAGCGCATCAACGATGATCACCTTCCCACCTTCTGGTAATGCTTCATAGCAGTTCTTCAAAATTGTCAAGCAATGTTCATCACTCCAATCATGCAATATCAATTGCAAAACAAGTTCAATTCATTCATAAATTTTAATTAATTAATTAATTAGTATGTCACCAAACACTACAATCTATTTAATTAAGGACACAAATTAAGACAATTAATCCATGCAAATTAAACTCACCTTCATAAAAATGGCATCCCCTTTTGGAACACTTTTGAACATGTTACCTCCAACATGCTCCACACGTGCACCAAAATCTCAGAGTAAGCACATAATAATGAAGTAAAAAAAATGGAATTTCTGAACCTTATATCATGTTACAGGGAGTAGTAATGTCACACCCGTTCACCTGAACCGGGCGGTGACCGAGTTAACACAGTTAACCCAAACTGCCGGGATCATCGAATCTTGTATTCCACCACGACATCGCACTCTAACATAAGTTCATCGGATCGGTGGAAGACTAAGTTTTACGTGAATAAATCCCATATACTTGATACCGAATGGTGATACAATAATTATATACATTTGGGCCGAAGGCATGATATATACACAAAAGAATAAAATTCAAATATCAAGTATATCGAAATCATCAAACCATCGAGTACAGCTCGGCTCGGTATCAAATTGGAGCTCATTTCGGCGTCAAGGGTCGTGCCCTCGGCATCATATAGAAAGCTCAGCTCGGCCTCGAAGTGGAGCTCGGCATGGCCTCGAAGCTGCGTCATGACATAACTCTCACACGAGCGATCGGCCGTGCTCTAACTCCTCGAGGTCCACGGTCCTCTTCAAGAAACTCATTGTGGGACCCACCCCATCTCTTCAGATGTATGACCGCAAAATCATCTAAAAGGGGTGCACACGTGGGATGAGCTCACTAGCTCGATAAGTAGAAAGATGGACCACCAGCAGTCCACACATCACAACACATCGTATGCACTACATGCCATGCTATACATTTTAAATCACATCCACCTAAGCAACATTACTAAGTCTTTGGTTTTAGTGCTACTACAACCACGGTCTTGCGTATACTCCAGTGCAGAGCGAACTCCCTCCTGATCGCCCATAGGGCTGTCGGAGAAGGCCCACCGTGAGTACTCGGAAAAGTAAAGACAATGCCATCCACCGGCTCTCAACAGAAATGTAAATGACTGAAAATAAAGGTGCTGACTCCAGCAATTTAAAAGCAGTACGATTGGCCCTCTTGAATGTATCACCGGGGTTGCCGACTGTCCTACATGACTCGTCGGGCGTAATGCCTAACCGCCACAGTGTCCGACAACCGCGACCCCTGCTTCCCCCCAAATGGTAACCCAACACCTTAACCCCTGTTGGGAAGGGTCGTAGCACGGGATGGTGAGAATCCTAATACCGCATGCTCCTATATGACAATAGTACGATTGCATAGTGCCACCGTGTCCCATTCCACGGGCCACCAATGCATTCGTTTCCAAGCCGACTACGGCATCTAGTCTATCAATGCATTATGCACCATGATGTCCACATTCAACATATAAACATCTCATTCAATTTGCATTTGAAAAGTAAACATAGCACATATACACATCAATGAGAGGAACGACTAATCTACATAGCATATTCATGATGACATGACTAGATTAGATATATTTAAATGAATGCCAAACAATTGCCTTGAAACAAGGCCAAATGTCCTCTCCCCACTTACCTGTAGCGTACAAGGATTCCCGTTCGGTACGGGTGAGATCCGAAGCGAATCGGGTAGGATTTGGTGAACCTAACATAATTGAGCGGGGTTAGTACTTCACCATTTTAGAATCAAAATTAATGAAATCCGATGATAAAATCATGTTTAGACGTCAAAAGAAGGCCACCGTCCGATTTGGGTTCGATCGGACATAAGGATCACCTTGGGGCCACGGGTGGAGTCGACGGAATTGGTGTCTACCGGTCTTACCCACGGTTGGGACGGCGGTGGAACCCACCGGTAGTACCCGCCGGTGGTACCCGCCGATTGGGCCAGGGACCCCCTTGCTAGGACTGGCGAGTAGGGGCCCGCCAGTTGTACCCGCCGGTGGTACCCGCCGGTTGGGCCCAAAGGCCCCCCTGCCTTCTCAGGTGGGTACCCACAGGCGGGTAGGAGCCCACCGGTTGTACCCACCGGTCTTGGCGGAAAATACATTGTTTCTTCCCCATTTTCTCCATTCTTTGGGGAATCAAATGGGGCTTTTCCCCACCCATTCTTCACACCTTCAAGGTCCTATAGGATGGTTCTAACCTAGATCTAGGTTAGATTCAAGTGAGGGAAAACCATCTTACCTTCTTTGCTCAAGAACGACTTCAAACCCTCCAACTACTTCAAACCCACAATGTTCCTTCCACCTTGTCAATATCTCTTCAAATCCTTCAAGATCAACACATAAATCATCTATTAAACCTTAGATTCATCATTTCAAAGGGGTTTTACAAGATCTCAAGAAACCATACTCGAATCAAGGGTTTAAAGCTTGGGTATGGTGAATGTTCACAAAACCCAACTTTTCTTACCTCCAACTGTAGATCTAGGGTTGAAGATCACTCTCCCGGCACCGAAATGGGAAGACCGAGCTTCGGCGCCGCTGAAATCCCCCTTTTCTTCCTCTTCCTTCTCTTCCTTTCCTCTTCCCTTTCTTTTCTCTCTCCTCTTTACTTTTCTCACCAACGTACGAGGGTAATAAATGGAAAGAAAAGAAAATCATAAAGCCTTATATATAATTCCTAATAAGTGAACAGTGCACTTGGATGGGTCACTCAGGTGGGTGCACCCACCTGTCCTACCCACCTGAGAGCCACAACTTGGGATTTTGACCGGGTTCGGACCTCGGCGCGAACCCCACCCCAAGCATACGATGTAGCATACATATATACCTTAAAATACGGATATAATACCTGTTTTATCCGTACATAGCCTTATGGTAGGTGCATGTACACGGCTTGGGCACTCCCATCTCTTCTGGCACTGGCTCGGACTTGTCGGGCCAGCCGGTGTTTAAGGTCACCCGTGCCATCATAGCCCATAAGGAACCTGCTCTAATTTCCTCTGGCTCGGTTCCTGCATGGTTAAACCGGTTCAATCGCTTAATCAGACCGGGTTTAAGAAGCGGGGTATTACATTACCCCCTCCGAAAAATTTCATCCTCGAAATTGCGTACTGGTTGATCAAAAGATGAGGTACTTGACTCGCATTTCTTCTTCTACCTCCCAAGATGCTTCTTCAAGTGAGTGACCAGCCCATCGCACCTTTACATAGGAAATGGAGCGGTTGCGAAGGGTTTTCACCTTCCGGTCCAAAATTTCAGCTGGCTGTTCTGTATAGGTCATATCAGCTTCTAGGTACCTTGGTTCCATGGGTAGTACATGAGATGGATCATGCACGTATCTCTTTAGCATGGATATATGGAATACATTGTGAACATCCCCAAGCGAAGGTGGCAGAGCAAGCATGTAGGCTACTGAGCCAACCCGGGATAAGATCTCAAATGGTCCAATGTATCTTGGGCTCAACTTCCCCTTTCGTGAAACCTTTGCAACCCTTTAGTAGGAGAGACCTTGAGAAATACTTTTCTCTGGCTGAAATTCAATATCCTTCTGCGGTGTCCGCATAGCTCTTTGGGGTGAGCTGCTTTAATCCGTTCTCTAATAACGTCGACTTTGTCACAAGTCATCTGTATCATCTCGGGTCCTAACATTCGACATTCACCTACCTCATCCCAATACAAAGGAGTTCGCACTACGCCATATAACGCCTCATATGGAGCCATCCCAATTGTGGCTTAGTAGCTGTTGTTATATGCAAACTCCATAAGAGGTATATATTCTTCCCAAGCGCCACTCATCTCCATTGCACATGCCCGAGCATGTCTTCTAATATCTGTATGGTTCGCTCCATTGACCGTCCGTCGTGGGTGAAAACGTACTCAAATTCATTTGTGATCCCAAGGCACTGTAAGCTTTCCAAAATCTGAAGTGAACCTTGGGTCCCTATCTGAAACAATGCTCACTGGCACTCCATGCAAGCGCACTATGTTGTCCATGTAAAGTTGTGCTAGTTTGGTCATGGAGAACTTGGTCTTGATAGGAATAAAATGAGCAGTCTTGGTAAGCCGATCCACGATCACCCATATCGCGTCCATTCCCTTAGGCGTACTTGGTAGTCCGGTGACGAAGTCCATTGAAATTCTTTCCCACTTCCATTCTGGTACTGGGAGTGGCTGAAGGGTACCATAAGGTCGATGCCTTTCAGCTTTTACTTTCTGGCAGGTAAGACAAGTCGCCATATATAAAGCTATGGTGACTTTCATGCTTGGCCACCAGTAACTTTGTTTGAGGTCTTTGTACATTTTGGTACTTCCTGGGTGAAGTGAGTACTCAGAGCTATGTGCTTCTCGCACTATCTTGTCTTGTATATCCAAATCATCGGGTACACACAATCTGTCTCGAAACATCAATGCCCCATCACTGGCTAAAGCAAAATCTGGGTCGTTCATGGTTTGATCTTGAACCTTAACTCTGATCCGCTGCAATTCAGGATCTAAAGGGCAAAAATGACTGCGGCTAGTTCCAAGTCATGAGTGGGGCAATTCTTCTCATATTCCTTTAGTTGTCGGGATGTATACGCTATTACCTTCCCGCGTTGCATGAGAACACAACCCAAACCAACTTTGGAAGCATCGGTATAGTTGTCATTCCACATGCCCTCGAGGAATAGTCGGACGAGGCGATCACCAACCTTTCTTTCAATTCTGGAAGCTCTTCTCACATTCCTCCCTTGATCGAATTTCACACCCTTTTAGTCAACTTGGTCATTGGTGCTGAGATCCGAGCAAAATTCTCGATGAAACGCGGTAGTATCCAGCCAAACCCAGAAGCTTCTAATTTGTAACATTCTTGGGGCTTTCCCATTCCACTCTGCTTTCACCTTAGCGGGATCTACTTCGATTCGGCTTTAGACACTCGTGCCCAGGATCCAACTTGTTCAAGCGAATTCACACTTCTGTACTTGGCAAACAAGCTGTTGATCTCTCAACCTCTGTAACACCATTACGAAGTGTTGAGTGTGCTCCTCCTCGGTCTTGGAGTAGATCAAGATATCGTCAATAAAAACAATTACCCATTTGTCGAGCACATCGAAATACTCGATTCATTAGATCCATGAATCTTGTCGGTGCATTGGTTAACCCGAAGGACAACACTAGGAACTCATAATGACCGTATCGAGTCCTAAATGCTGTTTCGGTATATCACTACTCTTTATCTTGAGTGATAATAGCGGACCGAAGGTCTATCTTGAATCTACGGCTCCTTGCAACGATCAAATAAATCATCAATGCATGGCAATGGATACGGTTCTTAATGGTTAGCTTATTCAACTCCGGTAATCTATGCACATCGCAAACTACCATCCTTTTCTTGACAAACAACACGGGGCACCCCAAGGTGAAACACTCAGGCGAATAAACCCCTTTTCTAATAATTCCACTGCATACGCAACTCCTTCAATTCAGTGGTGCCATCCTATATGGAGCCTTAGATACTGGAGCTGCTCCAGGGGTCAAGTCTATGGCAAACTCCAACTCTCTGTCGGGTGGTAAATGCATCAGATCATCTGGGAAAACATCGGGAAACTCTTTGACCACCTTTACTTCTTCTAAAGGTGTAACTCTTGCATCAACATCGAGTACCGAGGCTATGAAACCCTGACATCCACTTTCTAGCAACTTTACCGCTTGAAGAGCGGAGACAAGGACCTTCCTCACCCTTTTCATTGTATCTGCTCGGTATACCCACTCTTTCCCTTCGTCATCTGTCACCTTAATCAGCCTTTCCGCACAGATCACTTTAGCTCGATGAGCCGACAACCAATCCATACCCAATATAACATCAAAATTCTGCATATTGAATTTAATGAGTTGTGCGTCAAAGTTCTTCCCACTAATCTCCACTGGGCACGGCCCATACACTTCCTTCAACTGTGCAATTTTACCCGTAGGTATACTAACAATCATTCCATGGTCTAGGATCCTGGGTGACATCCCCAGTTTCTCTACAAATCTCTTAGATGCGAACGAATGAGTAGCTCCTGAATCGAATAAAACATAGGCTGGTATGCCTGATATGGGTAGGATACCTAGTATAACAATGCATATAATTTCAGCGGTCATCAATATGAATCATAATGAATTTCTTAATTTAAAATGTACGCTACAACCACTAGCCTCGGCTTCCTCGGTGATAGGGCATACATCCTTCCTGCGGTTGTTGCCTCAAGGTAAGGGAGGTCGTGCAGAGGGCTGGCTGGAGGCAAGGCTGAGTGCAGCCCGGCAGTCTTCCTAATGCCCATATGAATGGCAATTGAAGCAACGAATCGAGATGTCGGAACGGGCGGGGCCCCTCGCACTTGACCGTTGCGGATGGAGGTCGAGGTGGCCTTGGAGCTGTGGTGCCACACTAGTGTTGAGCGAAAAGAGGTGGAACTGAACCACCAAGCTGGCCTAGGAGGGTAGCCGGATGGCCTATAGGGCTGCCTATACATAGGCCCGAACCGTATGATCCAGCGGTATGCCTTGGAGGAATTTCCCATATCTGGAATGGTTTGTTCTCTTCCATAGTCCAGGGGTGAGGGACTGTTCACCCTTTTGCTTATCTTCCATGGTCTTGGCCTTCTGCACAATCTGGCCATATTCGGTCAAATCCAGTACCTCAAGTACGGACCCAATAGATGCCTTTAGGCCCTTTAGGAACCTTGCCGCCCTTTTCTTGTTTGTCCTCATATGCCTTGGGGCAAAATGGAACAAACTCTCGAATTGTTGTTGGTACTCAAGGACAGTCTTACCTCCTTGAGTTAAGGCCATGAACTCAGTCTCCTTTCGG
Source organism: Macadamia tetraphylla (assembly GCA_022985045.1). Taxonomy (NCBI): domain Eukaryota; kingdom Viridiplantae; phylum Streptophyta; class Magnoliopsida; order Proteales; family Proteaceae; genus Macadamia; species Macadamia tetraphylla. Next base: position 36,308,802 of record CM040972.1, on the reverse strand, counting down.
TCTCTGAAGCTACGCGGATAATGGTTGTCCAAAAACAACTCCTTGAACTGCTCCCAAGTAGGTTCTGGATGAGCCGCCAACAATATAGGCTTGGAGGCTTGCCACCAAGAATTTGCCGCTTTCTTGAGTTGCAACCCAGCACAAATAAGTTTCTGGGCATCCGTGCACTCAAGCACCTCAAATATCTTCTCTAATTCTTGGATCCATTGATCCGGTTCCAGAGGATCACTCCCCACCTTAGAGAATACCGGTGGTAAGTTCTTCTTGAATGACTCCACTACCCTTGACGTATTACTCGTCGCCGGGAAGTTAGGAGCATAGACAGGATAGTAAGAGTATGGAGGAGGCATCCCATGCTGAGAAACACCGAATGGTGGGATTGGAGGTGTACCCACCACTTGTGGTCCCGTTCCCGACCCTACAGGTGGGTCCTGTGGAGTGAGTACCCGAGGCGGTTGACCCGGTTGAGAAAAATCAAGCTTTCTTTGGATGGCGTCATAAATGCTTCATTCTTTGAAGCATTTGTTCTTTGAAACTTGTTGGGACTCTTTGGATTATAGTAGCAACATCTCCGGTGTGATAACCGGTGGAGGTCGGGAGTGCAGTCATAGGTGGGTCCCCATGTGCCCCACCACGACCAAGGGTCTCTGGAGGTGAGTATGCCCCACGGCGGGACCTCACAGGATTTTGTGGTCGACCGACCCGACGAGGACCCCACGAGGTACCTCGGGCATTACTACCGGATCTAGTACGTACCATCGTATCCCTGTACCTGGAACACATCACACACCATATTGGTTAAACACCGTAGAATTGATTTTGGCACACAATCATATGCCATTACATGAGGTGTTGTAGTGTATGATAGCCTGTAAATAATCACAGCTCAATTCCAAGATACAGGCAAAGTCCCCAACAGACATGCTAATGGTCCCACTTGACCATAGCATATTAATCATAGGAATAATATCAATTGTGAAACTCAACGTAATCATGCTAGGAGGAGAGAAGGGAAAAAGAAAAGAAGAAAAATTTTCAAAATTTCCCAACTGTCACAACCGGTGGGCTGCACCGGCGGGTAGGGGCCCGCCGGTTGTGCCCGCCGGTCTTAATGCCTCACACCGGCGGGTGGCACCGGAGGGTAGGGGCCCGCCGGTTATACCCGCCGATCTTAATGCCTCACACCGGCGGGTGGCACCGGCGGGTAGGGGCCCGCCGGTTATACCCGCCGGTCTTGCCCGTGTAAAAACACGAACAGGGCCCTACAGACCCTGTTCTGCCTGTCACTCTCACAATCTCCCTTCTCTTTCTTCCTTTCTCCCTTGGGCGATCTTGGAAGTCTCCCCGGCGCTTCTACTCGCGGGTCCACTCATCCACTCGGCGCTTTAGAGAAGAGTCAACTCGTTCTCCTTCAAGTAAGTTTCTTCTTCTTCTCTTTTCCAGAATTTCCATTTGGGGTAAAATGCATGTGTAGGCTTCACTTTAGGTTGTCTTTCCAAATTTTTCACCATAGAATAGTGTTTCCATGTGATTGTGATGCTTCTACTGTGGTCATTTGTAGTTTATAGGAATTTTATCTCTCCATTTGGAGAAAACCCCAATTCGTGCCCTAGGTTTCCAAATTTGGGGATTTCTTCAATTCTTACTCTTTTTCTCCAATTGATGACTCCTTTGTGATGGATTCCATTTGATTTACACTAGATATGCTTTAGATCTCATGAATTCTCCATTATGCTTGGAATCCCCATGTAATTCTATGAAAATCCCTCTTTTGTATTGGTTTCCTTGGTTCTTCATCCCATACTTGCATTCTTGGAATTCCATAGCCTATTTGGGTACGTTCTTGCACATTCATGATCCCGCTACTACGGCATTTTGCTCTAGACCTAGGGTTTCAAGCTATTCTCCATTATGTTCGAATTTGCACATTGGACTTGAATTCCCTCGTCTTATTTATGCTCTTTGCTTTTGCTGTCATTCTACTGTTTTGGCATGTTTCTATGCGTCGTAACCTACCGTGCTTCATGTCATAGGTTTCCTATCGTTCCTAGATTGTTTCCGTTCCCGTTTTGCATGAATTGGGTTTTGGATTTCCCCTTTTTAATGCTGCTGTCATTTTCCTTCCTGTACTAATCCCTACTTTCTTTTCTTATTGCCAGGATGTCGTCACGCACAGGCAAAGGACCATCTTCCTCTGGCGCTCGACGTAAGACCACCGCTTCCAAGCGAAAGAGTGCGGAGACCAGCTCTTGAGTCCTCGCGGGAGACCCACCTGCCGGTCGACCCTTAGACTATGATGAGAGCACTTTCTTAGTGCGAGGCGCGACCAACGGCCCAACTTCACGAAGGGTCGGTGATGATGGAAAGACCGTGGTAGTCGAGGACTTCCACAAGGCTGAAGCAGGAGAGGTTCTCGGCATTGGGTGGGACTCTATTCTTCATGTGGACCGACCGTGCTCTGAGCAGCTCGTCCGTCGGTTCTATTGTAACTGGAGGTGTCGTATCCGTGCGGGAGTTCACCATCGCTGACTTGTGAAAGGGTGGACATCCAGCTGATGGTAGGCACCTTGGCCAGTATCCTAGGTATATCGACGGCGGGACACCGATACTACAGTCCCCCCAAGAGTAGGCCTCAGGGACCGTTCATGAGCCTGGCGACACCAGACTTCATCTACGAGACCATCTGCGGCAGCAGCAGTCGCCCGGAGTCCGAGACCATCTGCGGCAGCAGCAGTCGCCCGGAGTCCGAGACATCCTTCTACCCTGAGGTTCGTCTATTCGCCCGGTTGATCCAGTTCAACCTGCTCCCCAAGAAGGTCATCGGAACGGTGGGTTTCATGGCGGCTTTCATCGCATTACGCATTTTCACGGCCGCGAGAGGCGGCGAGCACTTGTGCCTCCCTACATTATTCTCGGGCGATGGAGCACCATACTTCCCACCCGGAGGATGGAGGATTCCCTTCTGGCGGGATCCTCACTAGGATCTTGAGTTCTTGGGGTGGATCTGGCGGTGAGGAGGAAGACTCGGTGATAGGTTCGATCGGAGAAACCTCCTGAAGATGGGTCTCCAGACCCTCATGGATTCACCTCCGAGATCAGGAGTTCAGAGAGGTAGGGGTAGGAGGGCTGCCCCTATGGAGGATGTCCCCATAGGAGAGGAGTCCAGTGAGGAGGATGAGGACTCGTTCCTCGGGGCGAGGAGGAGGATCGATGGGTGGCGGCATCCAGAGGCGCCTCGAGTCGAAGGTCCTGGTCCTAGTTCTTCTAGAGCTACGCCCCACCACACAGGAGTGGTGCCTATGACTTTGAGGGCATGGCGTCCTCAATGCGGGCCTTCGAGGATGGCGAGTTCGAATCTTGGCGGTGGGCGAGATTGTCTCGGGAGGACGCTTATGGAGGAGACCACCTTGGAGGATTCCTTCCTCCAGTGGGTCGGGACTTAGACACCACGGCCACGCTATCTCGGCAGACTTTGGCGGCCGGAGGAGATACGGGTGGTGAGCGAGATTCGATTATTCGATCACCGCCTCAACGTCAACTCCGGGCCCCGTGACGTGGTGATCATCGGCAGCGATGCGACGACCGGTGAGGGCTTGGCTCGCCCACACATTGTTTACCGTTTTCTCCTTTTGTAGACATTGTATATTTATTTATTTGTTCTCATTTTGTATCTGTATTATGCTGGTTTCATTTATGGAATAATATATCTTTGGTAGTGATCATTTTGGTGGTGAATTCATATGTGGAGTACTTGTGTGGTTTTGTGGTGATGTATTTGGCTATCATGCTCTTTGTTATATTTATTATCATCGTTTATCGGTATTTGTGTAAAATTTTGGAAATCCCATTTTACGCCGTTATCTTGCGAAATTTCGTTAAAATAGTACTTTATAGGTTATAGTTCCAATCTACTTACCTTTTATCTACACTCACGCATGCCATGAATGCAACTTATAATATAACCCCATTTTTATACTTTCTTTCTTTGAATTTTAATCTTTAAACTTTTATCTTTACCCAACCCCATTTTCCTATTATAGAGTCTACGGATTCTAAGGGTATCTTGTGAGTGGGCGAGCATCACACTCGATACCACCGTTTGTCACACCCGTTCTGCTTGAGCCGGGCGGTGACCTAGTTAACATCGGTTAACCCAAACTGCCGAGATCATCGAATCTTGTATTCCACCACACATCGCACTCTAACATAAGTTCATCATATCGGCGGAAGACTAAGTTTTACAGTGAATAAATCCCATATACTTGATACCGAATGGTGATACAATAATTATATACATTTGGGCCGAAGGCATGATATATACACAAAAGAATAAAATTCAAATATCAAGTATATCTGAAATCATCAAACCATCGAGTACACCTCGGCTCGGTATCAAAGTGGAGCTCATTTCGGCGTCAAGGGCGTGCCTAGCTCGGCATCATATAGAAGAGCTCAGCTCGGCCTCGAAGTGGAGCTCGGCCGGCCTCAGCTGCGTCCCGCACAACTCTCCACGAGCGATCGTGCCGTGCTCTAACTCCTCGGGGTCCACAGTCCTCTTTAGGAAACTTCATTGTGGGACCCACCCCATGCTCTTCGAGATGTATGACCTGTAAAATCATCTAAAAAGGGGTGCACCGTGGGATGAGCTCACTAGCTCGATAAGTAGAAAAGATGGACCACCACAGGTCCACACATCACAACACATCGTATGCACTACATGCCATGCTATACATTTTAAATCACATCCACCTAAGCAACATTACTAAGTCTTTGGTTTTAGTGCTACTACAACCACGGTCTTGTATACTCGGTACAAACTGCGAACTCCCTCCTGATATGCCCATAGGGCTGTCGGAGAAAGGCCCACCGTGAGTACTCGGAAAAGTAAAGACAATGCCGTCCACCGGCTCTCAGCAAATGTAAATGACTGAAAATAAAGGTGCTGACTCCAGTAATTTAAAAGCAGTACGATTGGCCCTCTTGAATGTACCACCAGGGTTGCCGACTGTCATACATGACTCGTCGGGCGTAATGCCTAACCGCCACAGTGTCCGACAACCGTGACCCCTGCTTCCCCCCAAATGGTAACCCAACACCTTAACCCCTGTTGGGAAGGGTCGTAGCACGGGATGGTGAGAATCCTAATACCGCATGCTCCTATATGACAATAGTACGATTGCATAGTACCACCGTGTCCCATTCCACGGGCCACCAATGCATTCGTTTCCAAGCCGACTACGGCATCTAGTCTATCAATGCATTATGCACCATGATGTCCACATTCAACATATAAACATCTCATTCAATTTGCATTTGAAAAGTAAACATAGCACATATACACATCAATGAGAGGAACGACTAATCTACATAGCATATTCATGATGACATGACTAGATTAGATATATTTAAATGAATGCCAAACAATTGCCTTGAAACAAGGCCAAATGTCCTCTCCCCACTTACCTGTAGCGTACAAGGATTCCCGTTCGGTATGGGTGAGATCCGGAGCGAATCGGGTAGGATTTGGTGAACCTAACATAATTGAGCGGGGTTAGTACTTCACCATTTTAGAATCAAAATTAATGAAATCCGATGATAAAATCATGTTTAGAACGTCAAAAGAAGGTCACACGTCCGATTTGGGTTCGATCGGACATAAGGATCACCTTCGGGGCCACACGGGTGGGTCAGACAGGTGGGCTGTCTACCCACCGGTCCTACCCACGGTTGGGACCAGTGGTAGGGGCCCGGTAGTACCCCGGTGGTACCCCGTTGGGCCAGGACCCCTTGCTAGGACCGGTGGTGGGGCCAGCCGGTTGTACCCGCCGGTGGTACCCGCCGGTTGGGCCCGAAGGCCCCCCTGCCTTCTCAGGTGGGTACCCACAGGCGGGTAGGAGCCCACCGGTTGTACCCACCGGTCTTGGCGGAAAAGACACTGTTTCTTCCCCATTTTCTCCATTCTTTGGGGAATCAAATGGGGCTTTTCCCCACCCATTCTTCACACCTTCAAGGTCCTATAGGATGGTTCTAACCTAGATCTAGGTTAGATTCAAGTGAGGGAAAACCATCTTACCTTCTTTGCTCAAGAACGACTTCAAACCCTCCAACCACTTCAAACCCACAATGTTCCTTCCACCTTGTCAATATCTCTTCAAATCCTTCAAGATCAACACATAAATCATCTATTAAACCTTAGATTCATCATTTCAAAGGGGTTTTACAAGATCTCAAGAAACCATACTCGAATCAAGGGTTTAAAGCTTGGGTATGGTGAATGTTCACAAAACCCAACTTTTCTTACCTCCAACTGTAGATCTAGGGTTGAAGATCACTCTCCCGGCATCGGAATGGGGAGACCGAGCTTCGGCGCCGCTGAAATCCCCCTTTTCTTCCTCTTCCTTCTCTTCCTTTCCTCTTCCCTTTCTTTTCTCTCTCCTCTTTACTTTTCTCACCAACGTACGAGGGTAATAAATGGAAAGAAAAGAAAATCATAAAGCCTTATATATAATTCCTAATAAGTGAACAGTGCACTTGGATGGGTCACTCAGGTGGGTGCACCCACCTGTCCTACCCACCTGAGAGCCACAACTTGGGATTTTGACCGGGTTCGGACCTCGGCGCGAACCCCACCCCAAGCATACGATGTAGCATACGTATATACCTTAAAATATGGATATAATACCTGTTTTATCCGTACATAGCCTTATGGTAGGTGCATGTACACGGCTTGGGCACTCCCGTCTCTTCTGGCACTGGCTCGGACTTGTCGGGCCAACCGGTGTTTAAGGTCACCCGTGCCATCATAGCCCATAAGGAACCTGCTCTAATTTCCTCTGGCTCGGTTCCTGCATGGTTAAACCGGTTCAACCGCTTAATCAGACCGGGTTTAAGAAGCGGGGTATTACAAGTAATGTAGTGGCTTATTGTTTAGCCAAGAAAGCCTCTTTGACATCGCAGTTCAAGTATATGAGATTCCCCTCTTAGTGACATTATGGAAGATATAGGGTGGGACGCCCAGGGTAGACCCGATATAGGTTTCCTTGAGCTTTTTTGCTTTACGTTTGGGCTATCAAGGGTGCCTCTTCTGCTGAAGGTCATGCTGTAGGTGGAACAGTATCTTGTTTTCTAGGGATCCCTAGACCTTAATCCTTGTACCATTCTCTTGTATACTTAATATATACTTTGTTGACTTTAAGTCAAAAAAATAATAATAAATAATATAATAAAAAAAAAATTACCTGGATGGGATGGTGCTTTTGCAACAACGTAAGGCAAATCAAAATTAATACCCTTGATTGATGGATACTTGGAAGTGATCATTTTAAGGGCAACAGCAAATCCACCACCAACATCGACCACTGAGTTTAGTCCCTCAAACCCTTTGTATACCTGAAGAAGTTTGTTCATAGTAATGATAGTTTGACCTTCCATTGCCTCATTGAAAAGCACGCTGAACCTAGGATCCACACCTTGATATTCAAATGCTGACATTCCATATTCATTGTGAAATGGGATTCCACCTTCTAGAATGGCTTCTTTCATATGGAACCTACATAATAAAACACAAGTAAATTTTTAATAACAACAACCAATTTATCTTCAGCCCAATATAGTATTGGCTGGCTTGTGATAAAGAAGACTCCATGAATTAAATCTTGTCAAGTCAAATTTAGTGATATATGACAAAATTCAGCAAGTTAACCTTGGCTATGCTAGCACCCCACCCCTCTCTATCTCTCTTCTTCCTTATGAAATGACCTCTCTATCCCTAATTGATTGAATCACTAGAAGGGGGTGCTCATTGGCTTTGCCAGCTGCCGCGTAGACTCTGATTTGACAGGAAACACCATCTCAGTATTAAATTATGTACACATTTTTGAATTTTTATTTTAATTTTCTTATTATTTTACTATCTAGTTTTTTATACTCAACAATCAACAGAATGACATATGGAAGATGGCTTAATAATGTACCCTTTTTTGTTTCTTCTTTATGCTTAGGTAAAAGAATAAGGCAGTTTAGATTATGGACTTAGGGAATGAGGGTTCCATAGGCGCTATATATGTTGTTGGTTTGTGCCCATGGAACAAGTATTGAGGTAAGTCTATCTATATCTAATATATTGGCATCTTTCACGTCAAGTCAATAGGTGCATGGAAGGGAATGTGTCTCACGATTCGTAAAAAAAGATCCACATGATCAAGGAGGAAAGAAAGTGTCAAATAAGAAAGAGTGTGAAAGAACCTATACTAATACCAGACATTGTGTACATCATTTTCAAATAGATTATTCATCCAAAATAAACCAATTAATTAAACAAAGGGAAAAGGAAAGAGAAGAGAGGAAAAGGGGATGGATTCAATATGATCCTCACCAGCCATGCATGAGGACCTTGTCTTGATGCATAAGCATTAACTTTTCCAAGGATCCCGTCTCTTCATTTGGAAGGAAAAGCTTGCAGACCGGGGCCTGGCCATAGACCCTCTCAATCCGCCCATCCTCGTGTGTCTTCAGTGAACAAGTCACAACTGAATAACTGGCTAGGAGCCGAAGGGCACGATCAACCATTACTGCTGCATCTGGGTTTTGTGTAGGAAGCTGAGAAGCTATATCAGAAGGTGAGATTTCTGTTCCTAATGGACCAGCTTTAGTGATGATCTCCAGAATTCCAAGCTTCACAACCGATCTCAACACCATGGGAAGGACTGAAGAGCTTGCCAATTGCATTGCATACACACAAGCATCTTCATCCTCTTGGAGTTTCTTCTGCTGTTCCATGGTGGCTTTGGGGTGGTTCTGCTTCTGTTTCTGTTTCTTAGGACTTGTTGAGATTCTTCTCTTCCGTGTTAAAGAGAGACGTCTGTAGAGTTCAATTAATAGTGATCAAGAGCTCACCAACCCAAAATAATAATAATAATAATAGACCCCATAGGACCATGGTGATGCTTTTGTTTCCATCATGAACAATAACCACTCAACCGAGCAGAGAGGCATGAGCCTTGGGCCTTGTGGACAGTGCAATTAAAATTGAAGCAGTAGTTGGGTAAAGGGATCCTTTTGACCGATTCCCTTTTGGGGAGTTTCCTAATGTCACCTCGTGGTGATACGATTTAATAAGGATGCTGCATGAGGTCAGCTCATTTGCCACATCGCTTCACCTACCACTGAGATAAAAAAAAAAAAAAAAGAAGAAAGAAAAAAGAAGGAAAGAAAAATCCTTACGTGATATTCTCTTTGAATACGATGGTAGGTGAACGAGTCCGGTGAATGTTCATTGTTCACTTAAGGTATATACTTGACATGTTTCATTTGTTAATAGAATTGTTAAATGGTTAATTAACTTTTCTAATATTTTTAATACTTAAATTAAGAAAAAAAAAAAAAAGAATCCCAATAAAAAAGGAATTCTCCTTTGATTCCAGCTCTCTCTCCCTTCCTTCTTCTTCAAAGCTCTTCTTTCTTCTTCAGCGCTCTCCCATTCAAAGAGTGAAAAAATCTCCATGTGAAACCAAAATCTACAACTTAAGCACTAAGTGATCATGAAAAACCCTCAAAATCTACAACTTAAGCACCGAGCATAATGAAAAACCCTATATATACATATTTAAATACATAAACAATTCCAGAGAACATGAGGAATAAACAAGAGAGATTTTTTCCCTCTTTGAATGGGAAAAAAATGATTGCAGGAAGAATAAACGATAGACATTTTTTCATCTTATTGGGATGTGCTGGCTTCGTGGTCTTCGTCCACAGTGTCAATTTGTTCTTCCAAGCTATCTTAAATCATATAAGCTTTAAATCTCTCAGGTTCCTACCTACCTCAATTTCCAACGTTCCCTACTTTCTTTCTTTCTTTCTTCTTTCACTCATTCAATTTCCAATTTATGCTTTAGGTTAAAATTTAATTTAATGAATTGATTTCCACATAGGCCTGGGATGATCTGTTCTGTGGCTTGATTAAAAATCAGGGTAATGGTTTGATAGATGAAACAGAAGATAGATAGATCAATAGATTCTTTCCCTCTTTGAACAGGAGAGCGCTGAAGAAGAAAGAAGAGCATTGAAGAAGAAGGAAGGAGAGAGAGAGAGACGGAATCAAAGGAGAAGTCCTTTTTATTGGGATTCTTTTTTTTTTTATTTAAGTATTAAAAATATTATAGAAGTTAATTAAACGTTTAACAATTATGTTAACAAATGAAACGTGTCAAGTATATAGCGTAAGTGAATTGGGACTATTCACTCATGTGAACATTCATCGGACTCTAGGTGAACGGGTGAGTGAAGGTAATGTGGCCGAGCTTGAATCCATTTCCATTCTACAATTAAGGGAAATTAATGCTTTTATATATCCTTATCACTCAGGTAGGTTACCATTCTAACAAAAAAAGGAAAAAAGAGTAGGTTACAAATGTGATGTAACCTATTTTAATCGGTATGTCCAAAATGTAACCAACATGGTTACAAACTCATTTGTAACATAATTTAGGTTGCCCCTATTTTATCATGCATGTAGGTAAATATAGGGTTAAATATGTCGTTTAAATTTAGGTTTTAAAAACCATCATAAGCATTAAATTTTTGTTGCCAAGGGTAATTGTGTAAAGTCCCATCAATGTGAAGCGATTTCTTGCCCATTTTTGTTGTATAATCTTTCATCCTCACTGAAGAACCTTTTTTTAAATAGAGGAGTTACAACAATAACTGCGGCATAGTGTTGGAATTTAAGTTTCAAACTATGGTCAAATTGGTCTTTTTGAAATCCAAAGTAGTCTTTGAAATTCAGCTTTCCCCCTCAACTTCTATTTTTACTATTTTGTCTTTAGCACTTGTGGATTTGTGAATGACCTAAAGACAACTCACAAAAGTTTAGTCCTATATTGCTTAGGGATGAAAGAAAACTTGGGTATATATGTAGGAATGTTTGTTAAGGGTGCAAGCCCTTTGGAGAGACACTCTCCCTTGTCATGTGTGTCTGGGGGTTCCTGAGGTGCTTTTGAATCGTGCGCTTGCACAAGCCGAGCCGAGCCGGGCCAGGCTGTGTACATACGTATGAGACATGTACATGCATGCACCTGTACGTATGAGACATGTACCCTTCTCATACAAAGAGACACCTGTATACATATGGGTACCTGTACAGGTGTACCCATTCGTATACAGAGGCCTACATTCAATATATACAAGTATTCTATCTATATTTGGGTACTGATACTGTGAGAGTTTTTATTCTCTGTTTACTGCAAGTGCTTCTGCTTCTGTTCTCTGTTTTTCTCTCTGTTATTGTTTTCTATTTGAATTTCTGAGTATTACCTTCGGACATACCTATGGGAATTACTTATAGAAGTGTACCTTAAGCAATTGGAGAGTTGTTTTATCTTGGAGATGAGAACGTAAGGTCAACCTAGTTGTATACATATATACGGGGCGTTCAAATACCTTAAGAAGAGTATTTGTATACGACTTAACTCTACTTAAGACAGACGATTTCTGCTACTGTTTCAGAGGATTGCTTGAACAAGTAAGTCATATTTTACTTGTAAATACATTTCAATTAATATAATTACTTTTGTCAAAGTCATATACCAATTGCCTGGTTTCTGTTACTTACAATCTTAAGGTATTTGAAACTAGGTATAAGGCTATGGCAAATGATATGGATTCTGATACACATAATGCAAATGCTAAAATTAATGGAAGTGGTACCACACCAACTTTGCCTGCCAATACTGATGTACCAATTCCTATAATTAATTTTGCTCCACCATTACTACCTACTTACTTTTCAACACCCACCAATGTTGTGCCTACAGTTGGATCACTTCAACCTGTCATGGAGAAGATGATGATCATTTCTGAATTTGAAAAAATTAACCAATTTAGTGGTCAAAATTTCAAAAGGTGGAACAAATGCTTCTGTTTGCTTTGTCTCAGATTGTCACACCCCACTCCCGGCAGACCCTACTTACCATTAGGAATACCGACGGTGTGAGTAAGACACATACCTGTCTTACCAATCTACCAGGATCTCTGGTAGCAGTACCTTAACATTTTCACAATCTCACATAACAAGCCAACATAAGCAGCGGAATCAGAGTACAGTAGCGGAATTATAAGTAAAACGGTAAAATATCTAATGGTAATATAATAGCAATAACCGAGTTATTCTGTTGCATTCATCCATGACATATAATATAATCTCAAGAAAATATACAATCCACAACTATATCCAAAAGTATCAAAATATGATGTACCATCTCACAGTGCGGTGTAAAGCATAGTCCTGATTGTGCTTGTCACACCCCGTTCACACTGAACCGGGCCAGTGACCGGGTTAACACCGGTTAACCCAAACCTGCCAGGATCATCTGATACTGTATTCCACCACAGCATACACACAACTAATAAAAGCTCATCAGATTAGCGGAAGACTAGGTTTACCTGTGAATATTCTCATAATACTTGATACCCGAATTGTGATACAATAGTTATATACATGTGGGCCCGGAGGCATGATATTTACACAATAAAAGTACAATTCACATATCAAGTACATAAAGGAAACCATCAAAAATCAGAGTACACAGCTCAGCTCCGTATCAAAGGCTAGAGCTCAGCTCGGCATCACATGGGGGAGCTCAGCTCAGCATTAAAAGTGGAGCTCAGCTCGGCATCAGAACTGCGGTCCCGCAGCACAACTCTCGCATGAGCAGTCAGTGCCATGCTCTAACTCCTCAGGGGCCCACCAGTCCTCTTCGGGGAACTCGACTGTGGGACCCACCCCGTGCTCTTCAGATGTATGACCTGCAAAATCATCTAAAAAGGGGTGAACACGTGGGATGAGCTCACTAGCTCAGTAAGTGGTAAGATGGACCACACAGCAGTCCACACAGCAAAACACAATCATATGCACTACATGCTATGCAATACATTTTAAATCACATCCACCTAAGCAACATTACTAAGTCTTTGGTTTAGTGCTACTACAGCCACAGTGCACGTATAATCCGGGTACGAGCCGCGAACTCCATCCCACGATACGCCCATAGGGCTGTCGGAGAAGGCCCACCGTGAGTACTAGGAAAAGTAAAAACATGCTGACCATCGGCTCTCAACAGAAATGTAAATGACTGAAATTAAAGGTGCTGACTCCAGCAATTTAAAAGCAGTATGATTGGCCCTCTTGAATATACCACCGGGGCTGCCGACTGTCCTAATGACCCACCGGGCGTTATGTCTAACTGCCACAACGACCCAACAACCGCGACCACTACTTCCCCCCAAATGGTAACCCAACACCTTAACCCCTGTTGGGAAGGGTCGTAGCATGGGATGGTGAAAATCCTAAATCGCATGCTCCTATATGACAATAGTATGATTGCATAGTGCCACCGCGTCCCATACCACAGGCCACCAATGCACTCATTTCCAAGCCGACTATGGCATCTAGTCTATTAATGCATCATACACAATGATGTTAACATTCAATCACATAAGCATCTCATCACTTGGCATTTAGAAAGTAAACATAGCACACATGCATAACAATGTGAGGATGACTAATCTACATAGCATATTCATGATGGCATGACTAGACTAGATACAATTAAATGAATGCCAAACAATGCCTTGAAACAAGGCCAAACGTCCTCTCCCCACTTACCTATAGTGTACAAGGATTCCCGTTCGGTACGGGTGAGATTCGGCGCGAGAAGCGTAGGATTCGGTGAACCTAACATGAGTGAGCGGGGTTAGTACTTCACCATTTTGGAATCAAAATTAACACGATCCAATGACACGATAATGTTTAGAATCCTAAAATAAGGTCACACGTCCGATTTGGGTCCAATCGGACGGAAAAATCACATTCGGGGCCTCTCAGGTGGGTCAGACAGCCCACCTATCTGGCCCACCGGTTTGGACCGGCGGGCAGGTTGGCCCACCGGTTGGGCCAGGGGGCCTGCTAAGATCGGCGGGCAGGGTGGCTCACCTGTTAGCTCGCCGGTCTGGCCCGCCGGTTGTGCCCGAGGGCCCTGCCCTCTCAGGCGGGTGCCCACAGGCGGGCCAGATGGCCCACCAATCTTGGCGAAAAAACTGTTGTTTCTTCCCAACTTCCTCCATTCTTTGGGGATTCAAATGGAGGCTTTTCCAAATCCATTCTTCACACTTTCAATGTCTTATAGGATGGTTCTAACCTAGATCTAAGTTAGATTCAAGTGATGGGAAGCCATCTTACCTTCTTTTCTCAAGAACACCTTCAAACCCTCAAAATCACTTCAAACCCACAATGCTTCTCCAACCTTGTCAATACCTCTTCAAATCCTTCAAGATCAACACATAAATCATCTATTAAACCTTAGATTCATCATTTCAAAGGGGATTTACAAGATCTCAAGAAACCCTACTCGAATCAAGGGTTTTACTTGGGTATGGTGAATGTTTAAGGAACCCAACTTTGCTTACCTCTAAATGTAGATCTAGTGTTGAAGATCACTCTTTCGGCCCCGGAATGGAAAAATCAAGCTTCGGCGCCGCTGAAATCCTTCTCTTCTTCCTCTTCCTTCTCTTCTCTTCTTCTTCCCTTTCTTTTCTCTCTCTTCTTTACTATCCTCACCAACGTACGAGTGTCATAAATGAAAAGAAAAGAAAATCATAAATGCTATATATATACTTCTTAATCAACTACTAATTCACATGGATGGGTCACTCAGGTGGGTGGGTGCGCCCACCTGTCCACCCACCTGTTCGCCCACCTGAGGGCCAAAACTTGGGATTTTGACAGAGTTCGAGCCCCGACGCGACCCCACCCTTGGCATACGATGTAATATACGTATACACCTTAATATACAGCTACAATACCTACTTTATCTGTACATGGCCTTATGATAGGTGCATGTACACGCCTTGGGTACTCCCGTCTCTTCTGGCACTGGCTCGGACTTGTCGGGCCAGCCGGTGTTTAAGGTCACCCTTGCCATCATAGTCCATAAGGAGCCCGCTCTAACTCTCTCTAGTTCGGGTCCTGCATAGTTAAACCGGGTCAACCGTGTAATCATACCGGGTTTAAGAAGTAGGGTATTACATTTACCCTCCCTTCTGAAAAATTTCATCCTCAAAATTGCGTACCTGGTTGATAAAAAAGATGAGGGTACTTGGCTTGCATTTCATCCTCTTTCTCCCAAGACGCTTCTTCAAGTGAATGATTAGCCCATCGCACCTTTACATAGGAAATGGAGCGGTTGCGAAGGGTTTTCACCTTCCGGTCCAAAATTTCAGCTGGCTGCTCTGTATAGGTCATGTCAGCTTCAAGGTATTCTGGCTCCACGGGTAATACATGGGAGGGATCATGAACGTATCGCTTCAGCATGGATACATGGAAATCATTATGAACATCCCCAAGTGAAGGTGGCAGAGCAAGCATGTAGGCTACTGAGCCAACCCAGGCTATGATCTCAAACGGTCCAATGTATCTTGGGCTCAACTTCCCCTTTCTGTGAAACCTTTGCAACCCTTTAGTAGGAGAGATCTTGAGAAATACCTTTTCTCCTGGCTGAAATTCAATGTCTTTTCTGCGGTTGTCCGCATAGCTCTTTTGACGGGACTGAGCTGCTTTAATCCGTTCTCGAATAACGTCGACTTTGTCACAAGTCATCTGTATCATCTCAGGTCCTAACATTCGACGTTCACCTACCTCATCCCAATACAAAGGAGTTCTGCACTTCCTGCCATATAACGCCTCATACGGAGCCATCCCAATTGTAGCTTGGTAGCTGTTGTTATAGGCAAACTCCATAAGAGGTATATATTCTTCCCAACTACCACTCATCTCCATTGTACATGCCCTGAGCATGTCCTCTAATATCTATATGGTTCGCTCCGACTGACCATCCGTCTGTGGGTGGAAGGCAGTACTCAAATTCAACTGCGATCCCAAGGCCTGTAAGCTTTTCCAAAATCTGGAAGTGAACCTTGGGTCCCTATCTGATACAATCCTCACTGGCACTCCATGTAATCGCACTATGTTGTCCATGTAAAGTTGTGCTAGTTTGGCCATGGAGAACTTGGTCTTGATGGGAATGAAATGAGCAGTCTTGGTAAGCCGATCAACGATCACCCATATTGCATCCATTCCCTTAGGTGTACATGGTAGTCCGGTGACGAAGTCCATTGTAATCCCCTCCCACTTCCACTCTGGTACTGGGAGTGGCTGAAGAGTACCATAAGGTCGATGCCTCGCAGCTTTTACTTTCTGGCATGTGAGACAAGTCGCCACATACAGAGCTATTGTGACTTTCATGCTTGGCCACCAGTAATTTTGTTTGAGGTCTTTGTACATCTTTGTACTTCCTGGGTGGAGTGAGTACTCAGAGCTATGTGCCTCTCGCACTATCTTGTCTTATATATCCAAATCATCGGGTACACACAATCTGCCTCAAAACATCAATGCCCCATCACTGGCTAAAACAAAATATGGGTCATTCATTGTTTGATTTTGAACCTTAACTCTGATCCGCTGCAATTCAGGATCCAAAGGTTGTTTTATTATTACCTCTTGCCTAATAGCCGGATGCACTTGTAGAGCCATCAAGTATACAGTCAACCATTTAAGGTTTTCTGGTTGACGTTCCAATTCTAAGGTTGCTCCTTCATACAAGAGGGCTTCATCCATTAGCATCGCCTCTTGCACGAGTGGTGGGCTGATTGCTAAGCATGAGAGTGACACAGTCTGTGCCTTTCGACTCAACGCATTTACCACTACATTTGCCTTGCCAGGATGATACTGAATGTCACAGTCGTAATCCTTCATGAGCTCAAGCCATCTCCTCTGTCTCATGTTCAGATCCTTCTGGGTGAAGAAGTATTTCAGGCTTTTATGATCACTGTATATCTCATAGTTCTCCCCATACAAATAATGTCGCCAAATCTTAAGGGCAAAAATGAATGCGGCTAGTTCTAAGTCATGAGTGGGGTAGTTCTTCTCATACTCCTTTAGTTGTCTGGATGCATACGCTATTACTTTACTGCGTTGCATGAGAACACAACCCAAACCAACTTTGGAAGCATCAGTGTAAACTGTCATTCCACCTGTGCCTTCAGGGATGGTCAACACAGGGGCCGACACCAGCCTCTTCTTCAATTCTTGGAAACTCTTCTCACATTCCTCTGCCCAGTCGAATTTCACACCCTTTTTGGTTAATCTAGTCATTGGTGCAGAGATTCGGGCGAAATTCTCAATGAAGCGCCGGTAATATCCAGCCAAACCTAAGAAGCTTCTAATTTCAG
This sequence comes from Macadamia tetraphylla, assembly GCA_022985045.1. Taxonomy (NCBI): domain Eukaryota; kingdom Viridiplantae; phylum Streptophyta; class Magnoliopsida; order Proteales; family Proteaceae; genus Macadamia; species Macadamia tetraphylla. Next base: position 36,291,519 of record CM040972.1, on the reverse strand, counting down.
TGACATTCTTGGGGCTTTCCCATTCTATTACTGCTTTCACCTTATCGGGATCTACCTCGATTCCAGCCTTAGACACTACGTGCCCCAGGAATCCAACTTGTTCAAGCCAGAATTCACACTTTCTGTACTTGGCAAACAACTGTTGTTCTCTCAACCTCTGTAACACCATTCTCAAGTGTTGAGTGTGCTCCTCTTCTGTCTTGGAGTAGATCAAGATGTCATCAATAAAAATAATTACCCATTTATCAAGTACATCATGAAATACTCGATTCATTAAATCCATGAATGTTGCCGGTGCATTGGTTAACCCGAAAGATAACACTAGGAACTCATAGTGACCATACCGAGTCCTAAATGTTGTCTTGGGTATATCGCTACTCTTTATCTTGAGCTGATAATAGCCTGATCGAAGGTCTATCTTTGAAAATACCCTGGCTCCCTACAACTAGTCAAATAAATCATCAATGCGTAGCAATGGATACCGGTTCTTAATGGTTAGCTTATTTAATTCCCGGTAATCGATGCACATACGCAAGCTGCCATCTTTCTTCTTGACAAACAACACTGGGGCACCCCAAGGTGAAACACTTGGGCGAATAAACCCCTTTTCCAATAGTTCTGCAATCGCATCGCAACTCCTTCAATTCATGGCGCCATCGTATGGAGCCTTGAATCTGGAGCTGCTCCAGAGTCAAATCTATGGCAAACTCCCAAATCTCTATCAGGTGGTAAATGCATAAGATCATCTGGGAAAACGTCGGGAAACTCTTTAACCACCTTTACCTCTTCTAGAGGGGTAATCCTTGCATCAACATCAAGTACCGATGCCAAGTAGCCCTGACAGCCGTCTTCCAACAACTTTACCGCTTGAAGAGTGGAGACAAGGACCCTCCTCACCCGTTTCAGTTTATCTGCTCGGTATACCAATTTTTTCCCTTCATCATCTGTCACCCTAATCAGCTTTTCAGCACACATCACATTAGCTCGATGAGCTGACAACCAATCCATACCCAGTATAACATCAAAATTCCGCATATTGAACTTCATAAGTTGTGCATTAAAATTCTTTCCACTAATTTCCACTGGGCACGACCCATATACCTCCTTCAACTGTGTAACTTTACCAGTAGGCATACTAACAATCATTCCATGATCTAGGATCCTGGGTGGCATCCCAAGTTTCTCGGCAAATCTCTTAGATGCGAATGAATGTGTAGCTCCTGAATCGAATAAAACATAGGCTGGTATGCCTGATATGGGTAGGATACCTAGGGTAACAATGCATATAATTTCAGCAGGTCATCAATGTTTAACATAGGGAAATTCTTAATTTAAAATGTACCTGCTACTACTTCTGTACTAGCCTCAGCTTCCTCAGCTGATAGAGCATACATCCTTCCCTGCGGTTGGTTCCCTCGAGCTAAGGGAGGTCGGTACGCAGAGGGCTGACTGGAAGGCAAGGCTGGTCTGACCCGACAGTCTTTTGTATAGTGCCCATATGAATGGCAGTTAAAGCAACGAATCTGAGATGTCGAAACTGGGGCGGGGCCCCTCTGCACTTAACCCGTTGCAGATGGAGGTCGAGGTGGCCTTAGAGCTGTAGGTGCCGCACTAGTGTTCGGGTGAAAAGATGTGGAACCCGAACCACCAGATGGTCTAGGAGGGTAGCCAGATGGCCTATAGGGCTGCCTATACATAGGCCCAGAACTGTACGATCCACGGTATGCCTTGGAGGAATTTCCCGTATCCGGAAATGGGTTCGTTCTCTTCCACAGTCAAGGGGTGAGGGACTGTTCTCCCCTTTGCTTATCCTCCATGGTCTTGGCCTTCTGCATAATCTGGCCATAGTCAGTCAAATCCAAGACCTCAAGTACAGACCCAATGGATGCTTTTAGGCCTTTTAGGAATCTCGCAGCCTTCTCTTCAGCTGTCCGCATATGCCTTGGGGCAAAATGGAACAAGCTCTCAAATTGCTGTTGGTACTCGAGGATAGTCTTACCTCCTTGAGTTAAAGCCATAAACTCAGTCTCCTTGCGGTCTCTGAAGCTGCGTGGATAATGGTTGTCCAAGAACAACTCCTTGAACTGTTCCTAGGTGGGTTCTGGATGGGCAGCCAACAATATGGGCTTAGAAGCTTGCCACCAAGAGTTGGCCTCCTTCTTGAGTTGCAACCCTGCACAAATGAGTTTCTGTGCATCCATGCAATCAATCACCTCAAATATTTTCTCCAGTTCTTGAATCCACTGGTCTGGTTCCAGAGGATCACTCCCCACCATTGAGAATACAGGTGGTAAGTTCCTCTTGAATGACTCCACTACCTTTGATGTATTATTCGTCGGTGGGAAGTTAGGAGCATAAGCCGGATAGTAAGAGTATGGAGGAGGCACCCCATACTGAGGAATACTGAATGGTGGAATTGGAGGTGTACCTCCCACTTGTGGTCCCGTTCCCTACCCTACAGGCGGGTCCTGTGGAGTGAGTACCCGGGGAGGTTGACCGATTGAGAAAGGCCCAATTATTGCTGAATAGCAGTCATAAATGCTTGCTGTTGCTGAAGCATTTGTTGCTAAAAAACCTGTTGTGACTGCTGAATTATGGTAGCAACATCTCCCGGAGTAATAACTGGTGGAGGGTCCGGGAGTGTAGTCATAGGTGGGTCCCCATGTGCCCCACCCTGACCAAAGGTCTCTGGAGGCGGTGGAGGTGAGGTTTGCCCCACAGAGCGGGACCTCCTGGGATTCGGTGGTCGACTGACCGGACGAGGACCACGCGAGGTACCTCGGGCATTGCTACCGGATCTAGTACGTACCATCGTATCCCTGTACCTGGAACATATCACGCACCACATTGGTTAGACACCATAGAATTGATTTCGGCACGCAATTATATGCCATTACATGGGTACTGTAGTGCATGATAGTCTGCAACTAACCACAACTTAATTCCAAGATACAGGGCCAGTACCGCAACAGGTATGTCAATGGTCCCACTTGACCATAACACATTAACATAGGAATAGTAATAATAATAATCAATATAAACATATTAGTAATAAAAAAAAATTTTCACTTTTTTTCCCAAGTTTCCACAACCGGTGGGCTGCACCGGCGGGCAAGGGCCCACCGGTCCCAGAACCTCAATCGGCGGGTGACACCGACGGGCAGGGTGGCCCGCCGGTTAGCCCGCCGGTCTTGGCCGAGTGAAAAATTATGAACAGGGCATTAAACCCTGTTCTGTCTTATCTCCTTCTCTTCCTCTTTCTCTCTCTCCCTCTCTTCCTTGGGTGATCTTGGAGGTCTCCTCGGCGCTTCCACTCGTGACTCCACTCATCAACTCGGCGCTTTTTGAGAAGATTCACATCTCCCACTTCTAAGTAAGTTCTCTTTCTCTTTTCTCAGAATTTTCTCTTGGGGGGTAAAATGCATGTGTAAGCTTTAATCTAGGCTTTCTTTCCATATTTCCTTTCAAAGAATAGTGTTGCCATGTGATTGTGATGTTTCTCTTGTGGTTATTTCTAGTTCATTAGGATTTATCTCCCCATTTGGAGAAAAACCCCAAATCGTGCCCTAGTTTTCCCAATTTGGGGATTTCTTCAATTCTCGCTCCCTTTCTCCAATTAATGATTCCTTCGTGATGCATTACACTTGATTTGTGCTTAACATGCTATAGATTTCATGAAATGTCCCTTATGCTGGGAATCCCCATGTCTTCCCATGAAAACCCCTCTTTTGTATTGGGTTTCCTTGATTTTTCCTGTACATACTTGGTATTTGTGGACCTCTATAGTCTATTAGAGTATGTTTTTGTATATTCATGATCTCGCTACCATGGCATTTCCATCTTAGACCTATAGTTTCAATTTTTACTCCATTATGAATGAATTTGCGAATTGAAATTGAATCCTCTCATGTTACATATGCTCCTTGCTATCATTTTGCTGTTTTATCATGACTCCGCTTTGTCACTTACCGTGCATCTTGTCCATAGGCTCCCTATCATTCCTAGCTTGTCGCCTTTTCTATTTTGCGAGAAATTTGAGTTTTGGGGCTCCCCTTTACTGCTGTCGATTTCTTTTCCTTACTCACCCTGCTTTCCTCTTTTCTTGCCAGGATGTCATCTCTCACCGGCAAGGGACCCTCATCTTCTGGCGTGCGACGTAAGACTATCGCTTCTAAGCGGAAGAGTTCGAGAACCAGCTCTCTAGCCCCTGGCACAGGGAGACCTGGACCTGCCCAGTCTGACCCTTCAGACTATGATGAGGAGCTCTTCCATAGTGCAAAGGCAGCAGCCAACTGGCTGGCTTTCCTGAAGAGGTCGGTGATGATGGAGAAGACCGTGGTAGTCGACGACTTCCACAAGGCTCGGCTTTAGGAGAGGTTCTCAGCACTGGGCTGGGAGTCTATCCTCCACGTAGATCATCCATGCTACGAGCAGCTAGTTTGCCGGTTCTACTGTAACTTGGAGGTTTCTTATTCGTACGGGGAGTACACCATAGTCAGCTTGGTGAAGGGGGTAGACATCCAGCTGACCGTGGATACCTTGGCTAGCATCTTGGGCATATCGACAGCCGGCCACCGTTACTACAGTCCTCCCAGGAGTAAGCCCCTGGGACCATTCATGAGTTTGGAGACATCGAACTATATCTACGAGACTATTGCGGCAGCAGTACCCATCCGGAGTCCGAGACATCCTTCTACCCCGAGGTTCGCTTGTTTGCCCGTTTGGTCCAGTTCAACCTGCTCCCCAGAGGAGGTCATCGGAACTAGTGAGTTTCATGGCAGCCTTCATCGCTTTCTGCATATACACGGCCGTAGAGGGAGGTGTCGAGCACTTGTGCCTGCCGTACATCATTCTTAAGACGATGGAGCACCATACTTCCCACCCTGAGGATGGAGGATTCCCCTATGGCAGGATCCTCACTAGGATCTTCGAGTTCTTCAGGGTGGACCTGAGCGGCAAGGAGGGGAAGACTCCAGCGGATAGGTTCGACCGGGGTAACCTCTTGAGGATGGGTCTCCATACCCTTATGGATACACCTCCGAGAGCAGGAGCTCAGAGAGGTAGGGATAGGAGGGCTGCCCCTATGGAGGATGTCCACATGGAGGAGGAGTTCAGTGGGGAGGATGAGGACTATGTTCCTCAGGATGAGGAGGATGATCTAGTGGGTGATGACATCCCTGAGGAGGCGCCTCAGGAGTCGAGAGGTCCCGATCCTAGTTCCTCCAGAGCTGTAGCCGCACAGCATAGAACCCCACCACCTGAGAGTGGTGCATACGATTTTGAGGGCATGATGTCCACCATGCAGGCCCTGCAGGATGGCCAAGTTCAGCTATTGAGAAGGCTGGACGAGAATGCTTCCAGGGAGGAACGCATCCTGGAGAGGTAGGCTACTTTGGAGAACTCCTTTCTCCAACTGGGCCAGGACCTGAGCACCACGGCCAACGCCATGTCAGCAGATTTTGGTCGACTACGGAGGGCGGTACGGCTGGTGAACGTGAGGTTTGACTACTACGACCATCGCCTCGATGTCAACTCTAGACCTCCGGCGAACGTAGTGATCATAGATGACGACGATGATGATCAGTGAGGGCTTAGCTCGCCCACACCAGCTTCTTATCTGTTTTCCTTTTTATTGGACCTTGTTGTATATTTCATTTCTTTTCTCATTCCTTGTATTTGTACTGTAACTGGACTCATTTGTGGGATAATGTATTGTGATAGTGGTTTGTGATGCATTTATTTGTTGAATTCTTGTGTAGTTTGGTTGTGATGGTTATTGTTACTTTTTAACCATTGTTATATTATATGTCTGTTGTTTATCAGGTGTTGGTGTGTAAATTTTTGGAAATCCCATTTTACGCCGTTATGCTGCCGAAATTTCATCAAACTAGTACGCGATAGGTTATAACACCAACTTATTTACCTTTTATCTATTCTCACGCATGCCATGAATGCAACATCTAAATGCAACTCTTTTTAATACTTCTTTCTTTGGCTTTTACTCTTTAAAGCTTTTACATTAACCCAATCCCATTTCCCTATTATAGATTCTACGTGATTCTAATGGTATGCTGTGAGTGGAGCAGAGCATCACGCTCTGATACCACCGTTGTCATACCCCGTTCACACTGAACCGGGCCAGTGACCGGGTTAACACCGGTTAACCAAAACCTGCCAGAATCATCTGATACTGTATTCCACCATAGCATATACACAACTAATAAAAGCTCATCAGATTAGCGGAAGACTAGGTTTACCTGTGAATATTCTCATAATACTTGATACCCGAATTGTGATACAATAGTTAAATACATGTGGGCCTGGAGGCATGATATTTACACAATAAAAGTACAATTCACATATCAAGTACATAAAGGAAATCATAAAAAATCAGAGTACACAGCTCGGCTCGGTATCAAAGGCTAGAGCACAGCTCGGCATCAAGGGTTGAGCCCAGCTCGGCATCACATGGTGGAGCTCAGCTCAGCATCAAAAGTGGAGCTCAGCACGGCATCAGAACTGTGGTCCCATAGCACAACTCTCGTACGAGCAGTCAGTGCCGTGCTCTAACTCCTCAGGGGCCCACCAGTCCTCTTCAGGGAACTCGACTGTGGGACCCACCTCGTGCTCTTCAGATGTATGACCTGTAAAATCATCTAAAAAGGGGTGCACACGTGGGATGAGCTCACTAGCTCAGTAAGTGGTAAGATGGACCACACAGCAGTCCACACAGCAAAACATAATCATATGCACTACATGCTATGCAATACATTTTAAATCACATCCACCTAAGCAACATTACTAAGTCTTTGGTTTAGTGCTACTATAGCCACAGTGCGTGTATACTCTGGGTACGAGCCTCGAACTCCATCCCGCGATACGCCCATAGGGCTGTCGGAGAAGGCCCACCGTGAGTACTCGGAAAAGTAAAAACATGCCGACCACCGGCTCTCAACAGAAATGTAAATGACTAAAATTAAAGGTGCTGACTCCAGTAATTTAAAAGCAGTACGATTGGCCCTCTTGAATATACCACCGGGGTTGCCGACTGTCCTAATGACCCACCGGGCGTTATGTCTAACCGCCACAGTGACCCGACAACCGCGACCACTGCTTCCCCCCAAATGGTAACCCAACACCTCAACCCCTGTTGGGAAGGGTCGTAGCACGGGATGGTGAAAATCCTAAACCGCATGCTCCTATATGACAATAGTATGATTGTATAGTGCCACCGCGTCCCATACCACGGGCCACCAATGCACTCGTTTCCAAGCCGACTGTGGCATCTAGTCTATTAATGCATCATGCACAATGATGTCAACATTCAATCACATAAGCATCTCATCACTTGGCATTTAGAAAGTAAACATAGCACACATGCATAACAATGTGAGGATGACTAATCTACATAGCATATTCATGATGGCATGACTAGACTAGATATAATTAAATGAATGCCAAACAATGCCTTGAAACAAGGCCAAACGTCCTCTCCCCACTTACCTGTAGTGTACAAGGATTCCCGTTCGGTACGGGTGAGATCCGGCACGAGAAGCGTAGGATTCGATGAACCTAACATGAGTGAGCGGGGTTAGTACTTCACCATTTTGGAATCAAAATTAACATGATCCAATGACACGATCATGTTTAGAATCCTAAAAGAAGGTCACACGTCCGATTTGGGTCCAATCAGACGGAAAAATCACATTCGGGGCCTCTCGTGGGTCGACATGACCCACTGTCGCCCACCGGTTTGACCGGGGCGGTTGGCTCGCGATTGGCCAGCTGGTCTGGCCCACCGGTTGGGCCAGGGGGCCTGCTAAGACCAGCGGGCAGGGTGGCCCACCGGTTAGCCCGTCGGTCTGGCCCGCCGGTTGTGCCAGAGGGCCCTACCCTCTCAGGCGGGTGCCCATCTGGCCCACCGGTCTTGCCCACCGGTCTTTGTGGGAAAACTGCTATTTCTTTCCAACTTCCTCCATTCTTTGGGGATTCAAATGGGGGCTTTTCCAAACCCATTCTTCACACTTTCGATGTCTTATAGGATGGTTCTAACCTAGATATAGGTTAGATTCAAGTGATGGGAAGCCATCTTACCTTCTTTGCTCAATAACACCTTCAAACCCTCAAAATCACTTCAAACCCACAATGCTTCTCCAATCTTGTCAATACCTCTTCAAATCCTTCAAGATCAACACATAAATCATCTATTAAACCTTAGATTCATCATTTCAAAGGGGATTTACAAGATCTCAAGAAACCCTACTCGAATCAAGGGTTTTACTTGGGTATGGTGAATGTTTAAGGAACCCAAATTTGCTTACCTCTAAATGTAGATCTAGTGTTGAAGATCACTCTTCCGACGCCGGAATAGGAAGATCAAGCTTCGACGCCGCTGAAATCCTTCTCTTCTTCCTCTTCCTTCTCTTCCCTTCTTCTTCCCTTTCTTTTCTCTCTCTTCTTTACTATCCTCACCAACGTACGAGTGTCATAAATGAAAAGAAAAGAAAATCATAAATGCTATATATATACTTCTTAATTAACTACTAATTCACATGGATGGGTCACTCAGGTGGGTGGGTGCGCCCACCTATCCGCCCACCTGTCCGCCCACCTGAGGGCCAAAACTTGGGATTTTGATGAGTTCGCCCCGACCCCACCCATACGATGTAATATACGTATACACCTTAATATACGGCTACAATACCTGCTTTATCCGTACATGGCCTTATGATAGGTGCATGTACACAGCTTGGGTACTCCCGTCTCTTCTGGCACTGGCTCGGACTTTTCTGGCTAGCCAATGTTCAAGGTCACCCTTGCCATCATGGTCCACAAGGATCACGCCTTAACCCTCTCTGGTTCGGGTCCTGCATGGTTAGACCAGGTTAACCGTGTAATTAGATCGGGTTTAAGTAGGGTATTACATTTACCCCCCCCTTTCTGAAAATTTTGTCCTCGAAATTGGCGTACCTGGTTATTCAAAAAGATGAGGGTACTTGGCTTGGATTTCATCCTCTTTCTCCCAAGATGCTTCTTCAAGTGAATGATTAGCCCATTGCACCTTTACGTAGGAAATGGAGCGGTTGCGAAGGGTCTTCACCTTTCGGTCCAAAATTTCAGTCGGCTGCTCTGTATAGGTCATGTCAGCTTCTAGATATTCTGGTTCCACGGGTAATACATGAGAGGGATCATAAACGTATCACTTCAGCATGGATACATGAAATACGTTATGAACATCCCCGAGTGAAGGTGGCAGAGCAAGCATGTAGGCTACTGAGCCAACCCGGGCTAAGATCTCAAATGGACCAATGTATCTTGGGCTCAACTTCCCCTTTCTATGAAATCTTTGCAACCCCTTTGTAGGAGAGATCTTGAGAAACACCTTTTCTCCTGGCTGAAATTCAATACCTTTTTTGCGGGTGTCTGCATAGCTCTTTTGATGAGACTGAGCTGCTTTAATCCGTTCTCGAATAACATCGACCTTGTCACAAGTCATCTGTATCATTTCAGGTCCAAACATTCAGCGTTCGCCTATCTCATCCCAATACAGAGGAGTTCTGCACTTCCTGCCATATAATGCCTCATACGGAGCTAGCCCAATTGTAGCTTGGTAACTGTTGTTATAGGAAAACTCCATAAGGGGTATATATTCTTCCCAACTACCACACATTTCCATTGCACATGCCCTGAGCATGTCTTCTAATATCTGTATGGTTCGCTCCGACTGACCATCAGTCTATGGGTGGAAAGCAGTACTCAAATTCAATTGTGATCCCATGGCACGCTGAAAGCTTTTCCAAAATCTGGAAGTGAACCTTGGGTCCCTATCTGATACAATGCTCACTGGCACTCCATGTAAGCGCACTATGTTATCCATATAAAGTTGTGCTAGTTTGGCCATAGAGAACTTGGTCTTGATGGGAATGAAATGAGCAGTCTTAGTAAGCCGATCAACGATCACCCATATCGCGTCCATCCCCTTAGGTGTACATGGTAGTCCGGTGATGAAGTCAATTGTAATCCTATCCCACTTCCATTCTGGTACTGGGAGTGGCTGAAGAGTAGCATATGGTCGATGCCTCTCAGCTTTTACTTTTTGGCATGTAAGACAAGTCGCCATATATAGAGCTATTGTAACTTTCATGCTTGGCCACCAGTAATTTTGTTTGAGGTCTTTGTACATCTTTGTACTTCCTGGGTGGAGTGAGTACTCGGAGCTATGTGCTTCTCGCACTATCTTGTCTTGTATATCCAAATCATCGGGTACACACAATCTGCCTCAAAACATCAATGCCCCATCACTAGCTAAAGCAAAATCTGGGCGTTCATTGTTTGATCTTGAACCTTAACTCTGATCCGCTGCAATTCAGGATCCAAAGGTTGTTTCATTATTACTTCTTGCCTAATAGTCGGATGCACCTATAGACCCGTCATGGATACAGTCAACCATTTAAGGTTTTATGGTTGACGTTCAAACTCTAAGGTTGCTCCTTCATATAAGAGAGCTTCATCCATTAGCGTCGCCTCTTGTACAAGTGGTGGGATGACTGCTAGGTTTGAGAGTGACACAGTCTGTGCCTTCCGACTCAATGCATCTGCCACTACATTCACCTTACCGGGATGATACTGAATGTCGCAGTCATAATCCTTCATGAGCTCAAGCCATCTCCTCTGCCTCATGTTCAAATCCTTCTGGGTGAAAAAGTACTTAAGGCTTTTGTGATCACTGTATATCTCACACTTCTCCCCATACAAATAATGTCGCCAAATCTTAAGGGCAAAAATGACTGCGGCTAGTTCCAAGTCATGAGTGGGGTAGTTCTTCTCATACTCCTTTAGTTGTTGGGATGCATACGCTATTACCTTACCGCGTTGAATGAGAACACAACCCAAACCAACTTTGGAAGCAACAGTGTAGACTGTCATTCCACTTGTGCCTTCAGGGATGGTCAACACAGGGGCCGACACCAACCTCTTCTTCAATTCTTGGAAACTCTTCTCACATTCCTCTACCCAGTCAAATTTCACACCCTTTTTGGTTAATTTAGTCATTGGTGCTGAGATTCAAGCAAAATTTTCAATGAAGCGCCGGTAATATCCAGCCAAACCCAAGAAGCTTCTAATTTCAGTGACATTTTTAGGGCTTTCCCACTCTACTACTGCTTTCACCTTATCAGGATCCACCTCGATTCTGGCCTTAGACACTACGTGCCCCAGGAACCCAACTTGCTCAAGCCAAAATTCACATTTTCTGTATTTGGCAAACAATCGTTGTTCTCTCAACCTCTGTAACACCATTCTCAAATGTTGATGTGCTTCTCTTCTGTCTTGGAGTAGATCAAGATGTTAACAATAAAAATAATTACCCATGAATGCTGTCGGTGCATTGGTTAACCCAAAAGATAACACTAGGAACTCATAGTGACCATACCGAGTCCTGAATGCTGTCTTGGGCATGTCACTGCTCTTTATCTTGAGCTGATAATAGCCTGATCTAAGGTCTATCTTTGAAAATACCTTGGCACCCTGCAGTTGGTCAAATAAATCATCAATGCGTGGCAATGGATACCGGTTCTTAATGGTTTGCTTATTCAATTCCCGGTAATCAATGCACATATGCAAGCTGCCATCCTTCTTCTTGACAAACAATACTGGGGCACCCCACGGTGAAACACTTGGGCGAATAAACCCCTTCTCCAATAATTCTTGCAACTGCTTCTGTAACTCCTTCAATTCGGCTGGTGCCATCCTGTATGGAGCTTTAGAAACTGCAGCTGCTCCAGGAACCAAGTCTATGGCAAACTCCAACTCTCTATCAGGCGGTAAATGCATCAGGTCATCTGGAAAGACGTTGGGAAACTCTTTAACCACCCTTACCTCTTCTAGAGGTGTAATCCTTGCATCAACATCAAGTATTGATGCTAAGTAGCCCTGACATCCACTCTCCAACAACTTTACCGGTTGAAGAGCGGAGACAAGGACTTTTCTCACCCGTTTCATTTTACCTGCTTGGTATACCACTTCTCTTCCTTCTTCATCTGTCACCCTAATCAGCTTTTCAGCACACATCACATTAGCTCGATGAGCCGACAACCAATCCATGCTCAGTATAACATCAAAATTCTGCATATTGAATTAATGAGTTGTGTATCAAAGTTCTTCCCACTAATTTCCACTGGGCACGGCCCATACATCTCCTTCAACTGTGTAACTTTACCAGTAGGCATGCTAACAATCATTCCATGCTCTAAGGTCCTGGGTGACATACCAAGTTTCTCAGTGAATCTCTTAGATACGAATGAATGTGTAGCTCCTGAATCGAATAAAACATAGGCTGGTATACCCGATATAGATAGGACACCTAGTGTAACAATGCATATAATTTCAGCAGGTCATCAATATTTAACATAAGGAAATTCTTAAATTTAAAATGTACCTGCTACCACTTCTGTGCTGGCCTCAGCTTCCTCAGCTGATAGGGCATACATCCTTCCTTACGGCTGATTCCCCCGCATTAAGGGAGGTTAGTACGCAGAGGGCTGACTGGAGGGCAAGGCTGGTCTGACCCGACAGTATTTTACATAATGCCCATAGGAATGGCAGTTAAAGCAACGGATCTGTGATGTCGAAACTGGGGCGGCGCCCCTCTGTACTTGACCCGTTGATGATGGAGGTCGGGGTGGCCTTGGAACTGTAGGTACCGTACTAGTGTTTGGGTGGAAGGATGTAGAGCCCAAACCACCAGCTGATCGAGGAGGGTAGCCAGATGGCCTATAAGGCTGCCTATATGTAGGCCCAGAATTGTACGACCCACGGTATGCCTTGGAGGAGTTTCCCATATCCGGAAATGGATTTGTTCTCTTCCACAGTCCAGGTGTGAGGGATTGTTCTCCTTTCTGCTTATCCTCCATGGTCTTGGCCTTCTGTACAATCTGGCCATAGTCGGTCAAATCTAAGACCTCAAGTATAGACCCAATGGATGCCTTTAGGCCCTTTAGAAATCTCGCAGCCTTCTCTTCAGCTGTCCTCATATGCCTAGGGGCAAAATGGAACAAGCTCTCAAACTGCTATTGGTACTCAAGGATAGTCTTACCTCCTTGAGTTAAGGCCATAAATTCCGTCTCCTTGCGGTCTCTGAAGCTGCGTGGGTAATGATTTTCCAAGAACAACTCCTTGAACTGTTCCCAGGTGGGTTCCGGATGGGCGGCCAAAAATATGGGCTTAGAGGCTTGCCACCAAGAGTTGGCCTCCTTCTTGAGTTGCAACCCCACACAAATGAGTTTCTGTGCATCTATGCACTCAATCACCTCAAATATTTTCTCTAGCTCCTGGATCCACTGGTCCGGCTCCAGAGGATCACTCCCCACCTTAGAGAATACAGGTGGCAAGTTCCTCTTGAATGACTCCACTACCTTTGACGTATTACTCGTCGACGGGTAATTAGGAGCATAAGCCGGATAGTAAGAGTATGAAGGGGGGCACCCCATACCGAGGAATACCGAATGGTGGAATTGGAGGTGTACCCCCCACTTGTGGCCCCGCACCAGACCCTACAGGCGGGTCCTGCGGAGTAAGTATCCGGGGAGGTTGACCTGATTGAGAAAGGTCCAATTGTTGCTAAATAGTAGTCATAAATGCTTGCTGTTGTTGAAGCATTTGTTGCTGGAAAGCCTGTTGTGACTGCTGAATTATGGTAGCAACATCCCTCGGAGTAATAACCGGTGGAGGGTTCGGAAGTGTAGTCATAGGTGGGTCCTCTTGTGCCCCACCCTGACCAAAGGTCTCTGGAGGTTGTGGAAGTGAGGTTTGCCCCACAGAGCGGGACCTCCTGGGATTCGGTGGTCGACCGACCGGACGAGGACCACGCGGGGTACCTCGTGCATTGCTACCGGATCTAGTACGTACCATCGTTTCCCTGTACCTGGAACATATCATACATCACATTGGTTAAACACCATAGAATTGATATCGGCACATGATTATATGCCAACACGCAGGGTATTATAGTGTATGATAGTTTGCAACTAACCGCAACTTAATTCTAAAAATACAGGGTTAGTGCTTTAACAAGTAGGACAATGGTCCCACTTGACCATAACATATTATTATAAGAATAATAATAATAATAACTATATCAATAATAACAATAATAATAGTAATAATCCATTTTTTTTTCAAGTTTTCTCTCAACCGGAGGTTGACACCGGTGGGCAGGTTGGCCTGTCGGTCAGCCCGCCGGTCCAAATCTTCGACTAGCGGGCTGACACCGGCGGGCAGGTTGGCCCGCCGATCCTATCCAAGCGGAATTTTTGAACAGGGCATTTAAGCCCTAGTTCTTCCTTATTTCTCCCATTTTCCCCTCTCTCTCTCTTCCTCGGGCAATTTTGGAGAGCTTCTTGACGCTTCCCCTCGCGATCTCACTCAACGATCCGGCACTTTTGAGAAGATTCAACTCCTCTACTTACAAGTAAGTTTCTTCCTCATTTTCTTCTTAGAACTTGCATTTTGGGGGTAGAACTCATGAGTAGTCTTCATTCTCACTTCCTTTCCATGTTTCTTTCCATAGAACAGTGATTTCATGTGAATGTGATGTTCCTCTTGTGATTTATTTCTAGTTTTTAGGATTTACTTCTCCATTTTGAGAGAAACCCCAACCGTGCCCTAGTTTTCTCAAATTTGGGGATTTCTTCAATTCCTGCTCTTTTTTCCCCATTTAATGACTCAAATGCAATGCATTATGTTTGATTTGTACTTAACATGCTGTAGAGATCATAGAAAGTCCCTTATGTTTGAAATCCCATTTCTTCCCATGAAAATCCCTCTTTTGTGTTGGGTTTTCTTTGATTTTCTTTACATCCTTTGGCATTTGTGGACCTCAATAGCATATCAGCGTATGTTTTTGCATTTTCTTGATTTCACTACAACGGCATTTCTATCTTAGACCTGTAGCTTCAAGCTTTCCTCTATTGTGAGTCTTTTAACTTTTTCTTAGATTGGACTTGAACCTTGAGAATTGGGGTTTTCTCATTCCTTAATTGTCATGCTTTATATGCCTCTTGTCACATTTTGTCACATTCTCTTTTGCCATGATTTCTATTTTGTCACTTACCTTTCTTTCCTCTTTTTCTTGCCAGGATGTCATCTCGCAAAGGCAAGGAGCCCGCATCCTCTGGCACTCGGTGTAAGACCACCGCTTCCAAACTGAAGAATGCGGGGACTAGTTCTCCAGCCCCCCGCATAGGGTGACCCGGACCGGCCCCCTTTGATCATTCCGACTATGACGAGGAGCTCTTCCGCTGTTCAGAGGCAGCAACCAATGCGGGCCTTCTGAAGAGGTGCGAATGATGGAGAAACGTGGTAGTTGGCGACTTCCACAAGGTTCAGCCAGAGAGGTTCACAGACTGGGCGGTCTATCCTCCACATAGACCGTCCGTGCTACGAGCAGTTGGTCCGTAGATTCTACTGCAACCTGGAGGTTTCTTACCAATACGGGGAGTATGCTATAATCAGTATGGTGAAGGGGGTGGACATTCAGCTGACCGTGGACACCCTGGCTAGTATTTTGGGTATCTCTTACCGGCATCGTTTCTCTATCCTCGAGAGTAAGCCCATGGGCCCGTTCATGAGTTTAGAGACACCGGACCACATCTATGAGACCATCTGTGGTAGCAGTGCGCATCCGGAGTCCGAGATATCATTTTTCCCGGAGGTTCGTGTGTTTGCCCGATTGGTCTAGTTCAACTTGCTCCCTAGAGGAGGTCATCGGAACCAGGTGGGCTTCATGACGGCCTTCTTAGCTTACTACATCTATACAGCCTTAGAGGGAGGCACCGAGCACTTGTGCTTGCCTTACGTCATCCTCCAGACGATGGAGCACCATACTTCACACCCCGAGGACGGAGGATTTCCATATGGCAGGATCCTCACCAGGATCTTTGAGTTCTTTGGAGTGGACCTGAGTGGTGAGGAGGGGAAGACTCCAGCGGATAAGTTCGATAGGGGAAATCTATTGAGGATGGGTCTCCATACTCTTATGGATGTACCTCAGAGAGCAGGAGCTCAGAGAGGTAGGGATAGGAGGGCTGCCCCTATGGAGGATGTTCCCATGGAGGAGGAGTCTAGTGAGGAGGATGAGGACTATGTTCCTCAGGATGAGGCGGATGATTTTGTGGATGAGGACATCCTTGAGGAGGTGCCTCAGGAGTTGAGAGGTGTTGATCCTGGCTTCACCAGAGCTACAGGCCCACAACATAGAACCCCACCACCTGAGAGTGGTGCATATGATTTTGAGGGCATGATGTCCACTATGAGGGCTTTGAAGACGGGCAAGATCAGCTATTAAGAAGACTGGATGAGAGTGCTTCTAGGGAGGAGCGCATCCTGGAAAGGCAGGCTACTTTGGAGAATTCCTTTCTCAAGCTGGGCAAGGACCTGGATACAACGACCAATGCCATTTCAGCAGATTTTGGCCGATTTCAGAGGGGGGTACAGCTGGTGAACTCGAGGTTCGACTACTATGACCATCGACTCAACGTTAACTCTAGACCTCAGGTGAACGTAGTAGTATTGGACGATGACGATGACGATCATCAGTGAGGACTTAGCTCGTCCACACCAGCTTCTCACCTGTTTCCTTTTGTTGATCTTATTGTATTTTTTTTTCTTTCTTTTCTCATTCTTGTACTTTCTCTGTAACTGGACTTATTTGTAGGATGATGTGTTTTGACAGTGGTCCGTGGTGAATTTGTATATTTGATAACTTGTGTAGTTTAGTTGTGGTGTTATTGTTAATTTTTGATCATTGTTATATATATGGATATGTTGTTTATTAGGTGTTTGTGTGAAAATTTTTGGAAATCTCATTTTTGTGTTATTAGTTTATTGTTAGCATACCTTTTATTTTCTCTCACGCATGCCATGAATGCAATATCTAATGCAACCATTTTTATTCCTTTCTTTCTTTGGCTTTTAACTCTTTAAAGTTTTTACATTAACCCAATCCCATTTCCTATTATAGATTCTACGGGGTCTAAACGGTATGCTGTGAGTGGAGTAGAGCATCACGCTCTGATACCACCATTGTCACACCGGTTAACCCAAACCTGCCAGGATCATCTGATACAGTATTCCACCACAGCATACACACAACTAAGAAAGTGCTCATCAGTTCTGCGGAAGACTTGGTTTACCTGTGAATATTCCCATAATACTTGATACCCAAATTGTAATACAATAGTTAAGTACAAGTGGGCCCGAAGGCATGATATTTACACAAAAAGAATACAATTTACATATCAAGTACTCAAAAGGAATCATCAAAAATCAGATAGTACAGCTCAGCTCGGTATCAAAAGTAGAGCTCAGCTCGGTATCAAAGGTTAGAGCTCAGCTTGGTATCAAAGGGTAGAGCTCAGTTCGGTATCAGAACTGCGGTCCCGCAGCATAGCCCTCGCACGAGCAATCCGTGCCATGCTTTAACTCCTCAGGGACCCACCAATCCTCTTCAGGGAACTCAACTGTGGGACCCGACCCGTGCTCTTCAGATGGATGACCTACAAAATCATCTAAAAGAGGTGAACACGTGGGATGAACTCACTAGCTCAATAAGTGAAAAGAAGGACCACACAACAGTCCACACAACAAATCACAACCATATGCACTATATGCTATGCAATTCATTTTTAATCACATCCACCTAAACAACATTACTAAGTCTTTGGTTTAGTGCTACTACAATCACAGTGCGCGTATACTCCGGGTACGAGCCACGAACTCCATCCCGCGATACGCCCATAGGGCTGTCGGAGAAGGCCCACCGTGAGTACTCGGAAAAGTAAAACATGCTGACCAGCGGCTCTCAACATAAAGTAAATGACAGAAATTAAAGGTGCTGACTCCAGCAATTTAAAAGCAGTACGATTAGCCCTCTTAAATATACCACTAGGGTTGCCGACTATCCTAATGACCTGCCAGGCGTATGTCTAACCGCCATAGTGACCCAACAACCGCGACCACTGCTTCCCTCCAAATGGTAACCCAACACCTTAACCCCTGTTGGGAAGGGTCGTAGCACGGGAAGATGATAATCCTAATCTGTATGCTCCTATATGACAATAGTATGATTGCATAGTGCCACCATGTCCCATACCACGGGCCACCAATGCACTCGTTTTTAAGCCGACTACGGCGTCTAGTCTATTAATGCCTCATGCACAATGATGTCAACATTCATCACATAAGCATGTCATCACTTGGCATTTAGAAAATAAACACAGCACCCATGGCATAACAATGTGAGGATGAGTAATCTACATAGTATTTTCATAATGACATGGCTAGTCTAGATACAATTAAATGAATGCCAAACAATGCCTTGAAACAAGTCCAAACGTCCTCTCCCCACTTACCTATAGTGTACAAAGACTCACGCCTGGTACGGGTGAGATCCGGTGCGAGAAGCGTAAGATTTGGTGAACCTATCATGAGTGAGCGGGGTTAGCATTTCGCCACTTTGGGATCAAGATTAACACGACCCAATGACAAAATCATGTTTAGAATCCTAAAAGGTCACACATCCGTTTTGGGTCCAATCGGATGTAAAAATCACGTTGGGAGCCTCTCGGGTGGATCGGACAACCCACCTGTCTGACCCACCAGTCAGACCCACCGTCTGACGGCGGTAGGTGCGACCGGTCGGCCCGTCGATTGGGCCCGAGTGTCCTGCTAAGATTGGCGGGCAGGTTGGCCCGCCGGTCGGCCCGTCGATTGGCCCCGAGGGTCTGCCCTCTCAGGCGGGTGCCCTCAGGCGGGCCATTTGGCCCACCGGTTTGGCCCACCGGTCTTGACGGGAAAGTGCCATTTTTCCCCAAACTTCCCCCAACATTTGGGGAATCAAATGGGGCTCTTCCAAATCCATTCTTCACATATTCAAGGTCTCATAAGATGGTTCTAACCTAGATCTAGGTTAGATTTAAGGAATAGAAAGCCATCTTACCTTCTTTGCTCAAGAACTCCTTCAAAACCCCAAAATCACTTCAAATCACCAATGCTTCTTCAACCTTGTAAACACTTCTTCAAATCCTTCAAAATCAACACATAGATCATCTATTAAACCTTAGATTCATCATCTCAAGGGGGATTTACAAGACCTCAAGAAACTCTACCCAAATCAAAGGTTTTACTTGGGTATGGTGAAAGTTTAAGGAACCCAGCCTTTGCTCACCTCTAAACGTAGATCTAGTGTTGGAGATCACTCTTCTGGCGTCGGAATGGGAAGATCAAGCCTCGGCGCTGCTGAAATCCATCTCTTCTTCCTCTTCCTTCTCTTCTCCTCTTCTTTTCCTTCTTTTCTCTCTCCTCTTTTCTCTTCTCACCAAACGTCCGAGTGTCATAAATGAGAAAAGAAAAAGGAAAACATAAATGCTATTTATACTTCCTAAAATAACTAAGTAATCACATGGGTGGGTCACTCAGGTGGGCGGATGCCCTTTGTGACCCCACTGAGGCAAAACTTGGCCAACAAGTGGAATTTTGACAGAATTCGGCCCTCGGCACGAATCTCACTCTTGGCATAAGATGTAATATACGTACGCGCCTTAAGATATGGCTACATACCTGCTTTATCCATACATGGCCTTATGATATGTGCATGTACACGGCTTGGGTACTCTCGTCTCCTCTGGCACTGGCTCGGACTTGTCTGGCCAGCCGGTGTTCAAGGTCACCCTTGCCATCATGGTCCACAAGGATCCCGCCTTAACCCTCTCCGGTTTGGGTCCTGCATGGTTAGACCGGGTCAACGGTGTAATCAGACTGGGTTTAAGAAGTAGGGTATTACAAACTAAGTCTGGTAAATGTTACTACGGCGAATTAGGCTATATCCCTAGTCTCGGAAATGACATCGACTACTCAACGATACAAACCTTAGCCATGATTAGAAGCCTGCCGGTCCCCGTATGCATCCATGGGTCACCCAAAAGACCCTGATAACACCCTCCTGACAGTCATGGCACCGGTAACACATCGGCCATGCCAGATAGGTTCCCGCCTCTGGCTACAATCACATCATACCACGAGTGTGGCACTTTGGAAAGGCACATCAAACATACCACAATGGGTTATCCAACACCT
Source organism: Macadamia tetraphylla (assembly GCA_022985045.1). Lineage (NCBI taxonomy): Eukaryota > Viridiplantae > Streptophyta > Magnoliopsida > Proteales > Proteaceae > Macadamia > Macadamia tetraphylla. The sequence goes on along the minus strand of CM040972.1, from coordinate 36,271,389 downwards.
CAACCCCTATTGGCAAGGGTGCGTAGCATAGGGAGTGATACCTAACCATATACATACTACATGCCTTTATAATGATACAATTAGTATAGATTACACAATACCGGAGAGACCTCGGCCACAAAGTGTAATCCATCTCCAAATACAGTCCCGGGTACACGATACTAGAGAGACCTTGGCCACAAGGTGTAACCCGAGACCGTTTACCTAATATAGCATACATATCATAGTTGAGTATGGACTACGCAACACCGATAAGACCTCGGCCACGAAGCGTATCCATTTTCAAATGCAGTCCCGAGGTACACGATACCAATGCGACCTTGGCCACAAATTGTAACCAGTGATTACAACTAACTCAAATGTACATAATCAATGCATGAATGCAATATACATACGGCAATCACAGTATCGGTACCACCTTGGCCACGTCAGATTCTGTCTCACACACACAACCAAACACACGGCGATCACAGTACCGGTACCACCTCGGCCACACCAAATTCCGTCATACATTTCCATGCAATTCATATCAAAATTGTAAAATGAAAATGTAGCATATCATAATCGTATTTGAACAATTACAATTAAACGTAAAACTCTAAACATATGAGCAATTTAATGATAATAAATACTTTAGAAATAAAAACAGTCCATCCTTCACCTTTTTTATCTCTGTTTGTTTTAGGGTTCAAGTAAGGCCACTGATCAATCCAATCAATTCCGGCTTTGGGGCATGTGTGCATCACTGTCTTAGACATAAATGGAATCGTACATCATTATGCATCGAGAACATCCGGAGAGACCTACACAAGTCACCCCCAAAATGTACAGACACTGTCTCCTAATGACAGTAATGTCACCGAAAACAACCACTGGAAATAGGGCATTTCCACTGGAAATATCAGACCTGTTTCTAGTAGAGGTGGTAGAGAGCATATAAGGCTCCATGCCCACCGAAAATATGCCACCAGAAATAGACCCAGTGTGTCACACCCCGTTTACACAGAACCGGGCCAATGACCGGGTTAACACCGATTAACCCAAACCTGTCAGGATCATCTGATACAGTATTCCACCACAGCATACACACAACTAACAAAGTGCTCATCAGTTCAGCGGAAGACTTGGTTTACCTGTGACTATTCCCATAATACTTGATACCCAAATTGTAATACAACAGTTTAGTACATGTGGGCCCGCAGGCATGATATTTACACAAAAAGAATACAATTTACATATCAAGTACTCAAAAGGAATCATCAAAAATCAGAGTGTCCAGCTCAGCACGGTATCAAGCTTAGAGCTCAGCTCGGTATCAAAGGTTAAGCCCAGCTCGGCATCAAAAGGTAGAGCTCAGCTCGGCATCAAAAGTGGAGCTCAGCTCGGTATCAGAACTGCGATCCCGTAGCACAGCCCTCGCACGAGCAATCCGTGCCGTGCTCTAACTCCTCAGGGACCCACCAATCCTCTTTAGGAAACTCAACTATGGGACCCACCCCGTGCTCATCTGGTTGATGACCTGCAAAATCATCTAAAAGAGGTGCACACGTGGGATGAGCTCACTAGCTCAGTAAGTGGAAAGATGGACCACACAACAGTCCACACAACAAATCACAATCATATGCACTATATGCTATACAATACATTTTTAATCACATCCACCTAAGCAACATTACTAAGTCTTTGGTTTAGTACTACTACAACCACAGTGCGCGTATACTCCGGGTACGAGCCGCGAACTCCATCCTGCGATTCGCCCATAGGGCTGTCGGAGAAGGCCCACCGTGAGTACATGGAAAAGTAAAACATGCCGACCACCGGCTCTCAACATAAAATAAATGACAGAAATTAAAGGTGTTGACTCCAGCAATTTAAAAGCAGTACGATTGACCCTCTTGAATATACCATCGGGGTTGCCGACTGTCCTAATGACCAGCCGGGCGTAATGTCTAACCGCCACAGTGACCCGACAACCGCGACCACTGCTTCCCCCCAAATGGTAACCCAACACCTTAACCCCTGTTGGGAAGGGTCGTAGCACGGGAAGGTGATAATCCTAAACCGCATGCTCCTATATGACAATAGTATGATTGCATAGTGCCACCGCGTCCCATACCACGGGCCACCAATGCACTCGTTTCCAAGCCGACTACGGCATCTAGTCTATTAATGCATCATGCACAATGATGTCAACATTCACCACATAAGCATATCATCATTTGGCAATTAGAAAATAAACACAACACCCATGGCATAACAATGTGAGAATGACTAATCTACATAGCATTTTTATGATGACATGGCTAGTCTAGATATAATTAAATGAATGCCAAACAATGCCTTGAAACAAGGCCAAACGTCCTCTCCCCACTTACTTGTAGTGTACAAGGCCTCACGCTCGGTACGGGTGAGATCCGGTGCGAGAAGCGTAAGATTTGGTGAACCTATTATGAGTGAGCGGGGTTAGTATTTTGCCACTTTGGGGATCAAGATTAACACGATCCAATGAAAAGATCATGTTTAGAATCTTAAAAGAAGGTCGCAAGTCCTTTCTGGGTCCAATCGGACGTAAAAATCACGTTGGGAGCCTCTCGGGTAGGCCGGACAGCCCACTTGTCTGACCCTCCAGTCAGACCCACCGATCATGACCGGCGGGTAGGTCGACCCACCGGTCGCCCCACCGGTCTGGCCCACAGGTTGTGCCCGAGGGTCCTACTAAGACCGACGGGCAAGGGTGGCCCACCGGTCGGCCCACCGATTGGGCCCACTGGTTGGGCCTGAGGGTCCTGCCCTCTCAGGTGGGTGCCCACAGGCGGGCCAAATGGCCCACCGGTCTTGGCGGGAAAAGCCATTTTCACCTGAAACCTTCCCCACCTTTGGGGAATCAAATGGGGCTCTTCCAAACCCATTCTCCACACATTCAAGGCCTCATAAGGTGGTTCTAACCTAGATATAGGTTAGATTTAAGGAATGGAAAGCCATCTTACCTTCTTTGCCCAAGAACTCCTTCAAAACCCCAAAATCACTTCAAATCAACAATGCTTCTCCAACCTTGTAAACACTTCTTCAAATCCTTCAAAATCAACACATAGATCATCTATTAAACCTTAGATTCATCATCTCAAGGGGGATTTACAAGACCTCAAGATACCCTACCCAAATCAAGGGTTTTACTTGGGTATGGTGAAAGTTTAAGGACCTAGCCTTTGCTCACCTCTAAACGTAGATCTAGTGTTGGAGATCACTCTTCCGACGTCGGAATGGGAAGATCATGCCTCGGGGCCGTTGAAATCCATCTCTTCTTCCTCTTCCTTCTCTTCTCCTCTTCTTTCCCTTCTTTTCTCTCTCCTCTTTACTCTTCTCACCAACGCTCGAGTGTCATAAATGAGAAAAGGAAAAGGAAAATTTAAATGCTATTTATACTTCCTAAAATAACTAAGCAATCACATGGGTGGGTCACTCAGGTGGGTGGATGCACCCACCTGTGACCGCCCACCTGAGGGCCAAAACTTGCCCAACAAGTGGGATTTTGACAGAGTTCGGCCCTCGGCACGAAACTCACTCTTGGCATAAGATGTAATATACGTATGCGCCAAAAGATGCGGCTACATACCTGCTTTATCTGTACATGGCCTTATGATATGTGCATGTACACGGCTTGGGTACACCCGTCTCTTTAGCCGATGTTTAAGGTCACCCTTGCCATCATGGTCCATAAGGAACCCACGTTAACTCTCTCCGGTTCAGGTCCTGCATGGTTAAACTGGGTCAACCGTGAAATCAGACCGGGTTTAAGAAGTAGGGTATTACATTTACCCCCCCCTTTCTGAAAATTTCGTCCTCGAAATTGGCGTACCTGGTTGTTCAAAAAGATGAGGGTACTTGGCTTGGATTTCATCCTCTTTCTCCTAAGATGCTTCTTCAAGTGAATGATTAGCCCATCACAACTTTACATAGGAAATGGAGCGGTTGCGAAGGGTCTTCACCTTTCGGTCCAAAATTTCAGCCGGCTGCTCTGTATAGGTCATGTCAGCTTCTAGGTATTCTGGTTCCACGGGTAATACATGAGAGGGATCATGAACGTATCGCTTCAGCATGGATACATGAAATACGTTATGAACATCCCCGAGTGAAGGTGGCAGAGCAAGCATGTAGGCTACTGAGCCAACCCGGGCTAAGATCTCAAATGGTCCAATGTATCTTGGGCTCAACTTCCCCTTTCTGTGAAACCTTTGCAACCCTTTAGAAGGAGAGATCTTGAGAAATACCTTTTCTCCTGGCTGAAATTCAATGTCTTTTCTGCAGGTGTCTGCATAGCTCTTTTGACGAGACTGAGCTGCTTTAATCCGTTCTCGAATAACATTGACCTTGTCACAAGTCATCTGTATCATTTCAGGTCCTAACATTCGGCATTCGCCTACCTCATTACAATACAGAGGATCCCTGCACTTCCTACCATATAATGCCCCATACGAAGCCATCCCAATTGTAGCTTGGTAACTGTTGTTATAGGCAAACTCCATAAAGGGTATATATTCTTCCCAACTACCACACATTTCTATTGTACATGCCCTGAGCATGTCTTCTAATATCTGTATGGTTCGCTCCGACTGACCATCGGTCTGTGGGTGGAAAGCAGTACTCAAATTCAACCGTGATCCTAAGGCATGCTGGAAGCTTTTCCAAAATTTGGAAGTGAATCTTGGGTCCCTATCTGACACAATGCTCACTGGCACTCCATGCAAGCGCACAATGTTATCCATATAAAGTTGTGCTAATTTGGCCATAGAGAACTTGGTCTTGATGGGAATGAAATGAGCAGTCTTAGTAAGCCGATCAACGATCACCCATATCGCGTCCATCCCCTTAGGTGTACATGGTAGTCCGGTGACGAAGTCCATTGTAATCCTATCCCACTTCCATTCTGGTACTGGGAGTGGCTAAAGAGTACCATAAGGTCGATGCCTCGCAGCTTTTACTTTTTGGCATGTAAGACAAGTCGCCACATACAGAGTTATTGTGACTTTCATGCTTGGCCACCAGTAGTTTTGTTTGAGGTCCTTATACATCTTTGTACTTCTTGGGTGGTGTGAGTACTCGGAGCGATGTGCTTCTTGTACTATCTTGTCTTGTATATCCAAATCATCGGGTACACACAATCTACCTCGAAACATCAATGCCCCATCACTGGCTAAAACAAAATCTGGGTCGTTCATTGTTTGATCTTGAACCTTAACTCTGATCCGCTGCAATTCAGGATCCAAAGGTTGTTTCATTGTTACCTCTTACCTAATAGTCGGGTGCACTTGTAGAGCCACCAAGGATGCAGTCAACCACTTAAGGTCTTCTATTTGATGTTCAAGCATTAAGGTTGCTCCTTCATATAAGAGAGCTTCATCCATTAGCGTCGCCTCTTGTATGAGTGGCGGGCTGACTGCTAAGTATGAAAGTGACACAGTTTGTGCCTTCCGACTCAACGCATCTGCCACTACATTCACCTTGCCGGGATGATACTGAATGTCATAGTCGTAATTCTTCATGAGCTCAAGCCATCTCCTCTGCCTCATGTTCAAATCCTACTGGGTGAAAAAGTACTTAAGGCTTTTGTGATCACTGTATATCTCACACTTCTCCCCATACAAGTAATGTCGCCAAATCTTAAGGGCAAAAATGACTGCGGCTAGTTCCAAGTCATGAGTGGGGTAGTTCTTCTCATACTCCTTTAGTTGTCGGGAAGCATACGCTATTACCTTTCCGCGTTGAATGAGAACACAACCCAACCCAACTTTGGAAGCATCGGTGTAGACTGTCATTCCACCTGTGCCTTCAGGGATGGTACACACAGGGGCCGACACCAACATCTTCTTCAATTCCTGGAAACTCTTCTCACATTCCTCTACCCAGTCGAATTTCACACCCGTTTTGGTTAATTTAGTCATTGGCGCTGAGATCCGAGCAAAATTTTCAATGAAGCGCCGGTAATATCCAGCCAAACCCAAGAAGCTTCTAATTTCAGTGACATTTTTAGGGCTTTCCCACTCTACTACTGCTTTCACCTTATCAGGATCCACCTCGATTCCGGCCTTAGACACTACGTGCCCCAAGAACCCAACTTGCTCAAGCCAAAATTCACATTTGCTGTATTTGGCAAACAATCGTTGTTCTCTCAACCTCTGTTACACCATTCTCAAATGTTGAGTGTGCTCCTCTTCTGTCTTAGAGTAGATCAAGATGTTATCGATAAAAATAATTACCCATTTTTCGAGAACATCATGAAATACTCGATTCATTAAATCTATGAAAGCTGCCGGTGCATTGGTTTACCCAAAAGATAACACTAGGAACTCATAGTGACCATACCGAGTCCTGAATGCTGTCTTAGGTATGTTGGCGCTCTTTATCTTGAGCTGATAATAGCCTGATTGAAGGTCTATATTTGAAAATACCTTGGCACCCTGCAACTGGTCAAATAAATCATCAATGCGTGGCAATGGATATCGGTTCTTAATGGTTAGCTTATTCAATTCCCGGTAATCAATGCACATACGCAAGCTGGCATCTTTCTTCTTGAAAAACAATACTGGGGCACCCCAAGGTGAAACACTTAGGCGAATAAACCCCTTTTCCAATAATTCCTGCAACTGCATCTGCAACTCCTTCAATTCAGCTGGTGCCATTATGTACGGAGCCTTAGATACTGGAGCTGCTCCGGGAGTCAAATCTATGGCAAACTCCAACTCTCTATCAGGTGGTAAATGCATCAGATCATCTGGGAAGATGTTGGGGAATTCTTTAACCACCTTTACCTCTTCTAGAGGGGTAATCCTTGCATCAACATCAAGTATCGATACTAAGTAGCCCTGACATCCACTTTCTAACAATTTTACCGCTTAAAGAGCGAAGACGAGGACCTTTCTAGCCCGTTTCAATTTATCTGCTCCGTATACCCATTCTTTTCCTTCATCATCTGTCACCCTAATTGATTTTTCGGCACACATCACATTAGCTCGATGAGCCGACAACCAATCCATGCCCAGTATCACATCAAAATTCTGCATATTGAACTTAATGAGTTGTGCATCCAATTTCTTTCCACTAATTCCCATTGGGCACAGCCCATACACCTCCTTCAACTGTGTAACTTTTTCAGTAGGCATACTAACAATCATCCTATGCTCTAGGGTCCTGGGTGACATACCAAGTTTCTCAGTGAATCTCTTAGATACGAATGAATGTGTAGCTCCTGAATCGAATAAAACATAGGCTGGTATGCCTGATATAGGTAGGACACCTAGTGTAACAATGCATATAATTTCAGCAGGTCATCAATATTTAACATAAGGAAATTCTTAAATTTAAAATGTACTTGCTACCACTTCTGTGCTGGCCTCAGCTTCCTCAGCTGATAGGGTAAACATCCTTCCCTGCGGTTGGTTTCCCTGAGTTAAGGGAGGTCGGTACGCCGAGGGCTGACTGGAGGGCAAGGCTGGTCTGACCCGACAGTCTTTTACATAGTGCCCATCGGAATGGCAGTTAAAGCAACGGATGTGAGATGTCGAAACTGGGGTGGGGCCCCTCTGCACTTGACTCACTGAAGATGGAGGTTAGGGCGGCCTTGGAACTGTAGGTACCGCACTAGTGTTTGGGTGGAAAGACGTAGAGCCCAAACCACCAACCGGTCGAGGAGGGTAGCCAGATGGCCTATAAGGCTGACTATAAGTAGGCCCACACCTGTACGACCAACGGTATGCCTTGGAGGAGTTACCCATATCTGGAAATGGATTTGTTCTCTTCCACAATCCAGGGGTGAGGGACTGTTCTCCCTTCTGCTTATCCTCCATGGTCTTGGCCTTCTGCACAATCTGGCCATAGTCGGTCAAATCTAAGACCTCAAGTATAGACCCAATGGATGCCTTTAGGCCCTTTAGAAATCTCACAGCCTTCTCTTCAGCTGTCCTCATATGCCTAGGGGCAAAATGGAACAAGCTCTCAAACTGCTGTTGGTACTCAAGGATAGTCTTACCTCCTTGAGTTAAGGCCATAAATTCTGACTCCTTGCGGTCTCTGAAGCTGCGTGGGTAATGATTGTCCAAGAACAACTCCTTGAACTGTTCCCAGGTGGGTTCCGGATGGGCGGCCAACAATATGGGCTTAGAAGCTTGCCACCAAGAGTTGGCCTCCTTCTTAAGTTGCAACCCCGCACAAATGAGTTTTTGTGCATCTATGTGCTCAATCACCTCAAATATTTTCTCCAGCTCCTGGATCCACTGGTCCGGCTCCAGAGGATCACTCCCCACCTTAGAGAATACAGGTTGTAAGTTCCTCTTGAATGACTCCACTACCTTTGACGTATTATTCATCGGCGGGTAACTAGGAGCATAAGCCGGATAGTAAGAGTATGGAGGGGGCACCCCATATGGAGGAATACTAAATGGCGGAATTGGAGGTGTACCTCCCACTTGTGGCCCCGTTCCAGACCCTACAGGCGGGTCCTGTGGAGTAAGTATCCGGGGAGGTTGACCTGATTGAGAAAGGTCCAATTGTTGTGGAATAGTAGTCATAAATGCTTGCTGTTGCTGAAGCATTTGTTGCTGGGAAGCCTGTTGTGACTGCTGAATTATGGTAGCAACATCCCCCGGAGTAATAACCGGTGGAGGGTCCGGAAGTGTAGTCATAGGTGGGTCCCTATGTGCCCCACCCTGACCAAAGCTCTCTGGAGGTGGTGGAAGTGAGGTTTGTCCCACAGAGTGGGACCTCCTGGGATTCGGTGGTCGACCGACTGGACGAGGACCACGCGGGGTACCTCGTGCATTGCTACCGGATCTAGTACGTACCATCGTATCCCTGTACCTGGAACATATCATACATCACATTGGTTAAACACCATAGAATTGATATCGGCACACAATTATATGCCAACACATAGGGTATTATAGTGTATGATAGCCCGCAACTAACCGCAACTTGATTCCAAAAATACAGGGTTAGTGCTTCAACAAGTATGTCAATGGTCCCACTTGACCATAACATATTATTATAAGAATAATAACAATAATCATAATAATTATATTAAAAATAATAATAAAAATAAAAATCCCACTTTTTTTTAGTTTTCTCTCAACCGACGGGTGACACCGGCGGGCAGGTTGGCCCGCCGGTCCGCCCGTCGGTCCAAATCTTCAACCGACAGGCTGACACCGACGGGCAGGTTGGCCCGCCGGTCCTACCCAAGCGGGATTTTCAAACAGGGCCTTTTAAGCCTTGTTCTTCCTTATTTCTTTCATTTCCTCTCTCTCTCTCTCTCTCTCTCTCCCTCCCAGGCAATTTTGGAGAGCTTTTGACGCTTCCACTCGCGATCTCACTTAACGATCTGGCGCTTTTGGGAAGATTCAACTCCTCTATTCACAAGTAAGGTTCTTCCTCCTTTTCTTCTCAGAACTTGTACTTGGGGGGTAGAACTCATGTATAGACTTTAATCTAGGTTATTTTCCCATGTTTCCTTCCATAGAACAGTGTCTCCATGTGAATGTGATGTTTCTCTTGTGATTTATTTCTAGTTCTAGGATTTACTTCTCCATTTTTGAGAGAAAACCCCAACCGTGCCCTAGTTTTCTCAAATTTGGGGATTTCTCCAATTCCTACTTTTTTTCCCCAATTAGTAACTCAATTGCAATGCATTATGTTTGATTTGTACTTAACATGCTGTAGAAATCATAGAAAGTCCCTTATGTTTGAAATCCCATATCTTCCCATGAAAATCCATCTTTTGTGTTGGGTTTTCTTTGATTTTCTTTACATCCTTTCGTATTTGTAGACCTCAATAGCATAATAGTATATGTTTTTGCATATTCTAAATTGTAGAATGACGGCATTCATCCATGAGCATGTAAGCTTCATGCTTCACTCTATTGTGAGTCTTTCCATTATTTTCTTCCTTAGGTTGAACTTGCACAATGAGAATTGGGGTTTTTCTTTTCTATCATTCTCTACTTGCCATGCTTTACTTGCCCCTTTCTGTCACATTGCTGTTTTGCCATAATCTCTGTCTTGTCACTAGCTAGGCATTTCATTCGTAGATTTTTTTTTTTTCATTTCTCACTTGTCACATTTTGTCACATTCTATTTCTTTCCATGATTTCTGTTTTGTCACTTACCCTTCTTCCTCTTTTTCTTGCCAGGATGTCATCTCACAAAGGCAAGGAGCCCGCATCCTCTGGTACTTGGCGTAAGACCACCGCTTCTAAGTGGAAGAGTGCGGGGACTAGTTCTCCAGCCCCCCGCACAGGGCAACCCGGACCTGCCCCTATCGATTCTTTCGACTATGATGAGGAGCTCTTCCGCTGTTCAGAGGTATCAACCAATTGGCAGGCCTTCCTGAAGAGGTCTGTAATGATGGAGAAGACTATGGTAGTTGACGACTTCCATAAGATTCAGCTTCAGGAGAGGTTCACAGCACTGGGCTGGCAGTCTATCTCCACATAGACTGTCCGTGCTACAAGCAGTTGGTCTGTAGATTCTACTGTAACCTGGAGGTTTCCTACCAGTACGGGGAGTATGCTATAATCAGTATGGTGAAGGGGGTGGACATTCAGCTGACCGTGGACACCCTAGCTAGTATTTTGGGTATCTACGCAACGGGCACCGTTTCTCTGATCCTCCGGAGTAAGCCCATGGGTCCGTTCATGAGTTTGGAGACACCGGACTACATCTATGAGACCATTTGTGGCAGCAGTGCGCATCCGGAGTCCCAAACATCATTTTTCCCGGAGGTTCGTGTATTTGCCTGATTGGTCCAGTTCAACTTGCTCCCCAGAGGAGGTCACCGGAACCAGGTGGGTTTCATGGCAGCATTTTTAGCCTTCTGCATCTATAAGGCTTTAGAGGGAGGTGACGAGCACTTGTGCTTACCCTACGTCATTCTCAAGACCATGGAGCACCACACTTCTCACCCCGAGGATGGAGGATTTCCATATGGCAGGATCCTCACTAGGATCTTTGAGCTCTTCGGAGTGGACCTGAGTGGTGAGGAGGGGAAGACTCTAGCGGACAAGTTCAACAGGGGAAATCTCTTGAGGATGGGTCTCCACACCCTCATGGATATACCTCAGAGAGCAGGAGCTCAGAGAGGTAGGGATAGGAGGGCTGCCCCTATGGCGGATGTTCCCATGGAGGAGGAGTCTAGTGAGGAGGATGAGGACTATGTTCCTCAGGATGAGGAGGATGATTTTGTGGATGAAGACATCCCTCAGGAGGTGCCTCAGGCGTCGAGAGGTGCTGATCCTGACTTCCCCAGAGCTGCAGGCCCACAGCATAGAGCCCCACTACCTGAGAGTGGTGCATATAATTTTAAGGGCATGATGTCCACTATGAGGGCTTTGAAGGATGGCCAAGATCAGCTGCTAAGAAGACTGGACGAGAGTGCTGCCAGGGAGGAACGCATCCTGGAGAGGCAGGCTACTTTGGAGAATTCCTTTCTCCGACTGGGCCAGGACTTGGATACAACGGCCAATGCCATCTCAGCGGATTTTGGCCGACTTCGAAGAAAGGTACGATTGGTGAACTTGAGGTTTGACTACTACGACCATCGACTCAACGTCAACTCTAGACCTCCGAAGAACGTAGTAATATTGGACGACGACAACGACGATGATCATTGAGGACTTAGCTTGTCCACACCAGCTTCTCACCTATTTCCTATTGTTGATCCTATTGTAATAATTTTTTTTTTCTTTCTTTTCTGATTCTTTGTACTTTCTCTGTAACTGGACTTATTTGTGGGATGATGTGTTTTGATAGTGGTTTGTGATGAATTTGTATGTTTGATAACTTGTGTAGTTTAGTTGTGGTGTCTTTGTTAATTGTTATCATTGTTATATATATGGATATATTGTTTATCAGGTGTTTGTGTGAAAAGTTTTGGAAATCTCATTTTGCGCCGTTATGCTACCGAAATTTCGTCAAACTTGCACTCGATAGGTTATGACACCAATTAAAATAACCTTTTATTTTCTCTCACGCATGCCATGAATACAATATCTAAATGCAACCATTTTTATTCCTTCCTTTCTTTGGCTTTTAACTCTTTAAAGTTTTTACATTAACCCAATCCCATTTCCTATTATAGATTCTACGGGTCTAAACGGTATGCTGTGAGTGGAGTAGAGCATCACGCTCTGATACCACCGTTGTCACACCCCGTTCACACAGAACCGGGCCAGTGACCGGGTTAATAACAGTTAACCCAAACCTGCCCGGATCATCTAATACAGTATTCCACCACAGCATACACACAACTAACAAAGTGCTCATCAGTTCAGCGGAAGACTTGGTTTACCTGTGACTATTCCCATAATACTTGATACCCAAATTGTTATACAATAGTTAAGTACATGTGGGCCCGCAGGCATGATATTTACACAAAAAGAATACAATTTACATATCAAGTACTCAAAAGGAATCATAAAAAATCAGAGTGTACAGCTCAGCTCGGTATCAAGCTTAGAGCTCAGCTCGGTATCAAAGGTTAAGCCCAGCTCGGCATCAAAAGGTAGAGCTCAGCTCGACATCAAAAGTAGAGCTTAGCTCGGTAACAGAACTACTATCCCGCAGCACAACCCTCGCACGAGCAATCCGTGCCGTGCTCTAACTCCTCAGGGACCCACCAGTCCTCTTCAGGGAACTCAACTGTGGGACCCACCCCGTGCTCATCTGGTTGATGACCTGCAAAATCATCTAAAAGAGGTGCACACATGGGATGAGCTCACTAGCTCAGTAAGTGGAAAGATGGACCACATAGCAGTCCACACAACAAATCACAGCCATATGCACTATATGCTTTGTAATACATTTTTAATCACATCCACCTAAGCAACATTACTAAGTCTTTGGTTTAGTGCTACTACAACCACAGTGCGCGTATACTCTGGTACGAGCCATGAACTCCATCTCGCGATACGCCCATAGGGCTTTCGGAGAAGGCCCACCGTGAGTACTCGGAAAAGTAAAACATGCCGACCACTAGCTCTCAATATAAAATAAATGACAAAAATTAAAGGTGCTGACCCCAGCAATTTAAAAGCAGTACAATTGGCCCTCTTGAATATACCACCGGGGTTGCCGACTGTCCTAATGACCAGCCGGGCGTAATGTCTAACAGCCACAGTGACCCGACAACTGTGACCACTGCTTCCCCCCAAATGGTAACCCAACACCTTAACCCCTGTTGGGAAGGGTCGTAGCACGGGAAGGTGATAATCCTAAATCATATGCTCCTATATGACAATGGTACGATTGTATAGTGCCACCGCGTCCCATACCATGGGCCACCAATTCACCACATAAGCATATCATTATTTTGGCAATTAGAAAATAAACACAACACCCATGGCATAACAATATGAGAATGACTAATCTACATAGCATTTTCATGATGACATGGCTAGTCTAGATACAATTAAATGAATGCCAAAAAATGCCTTGAAACAAGGCCAAACATCCTCTCCCCACTTACTTGTAGTGTACAAGGCCTCACGCTCGGCACGGGTGAGATCCAATGCGAGAAGCGTAAGATTTGGTGAACCTATCATGAGTGAGCGGGGTTAGTATTTCGCCACTTTGGGGATCAAGATTAACACGATCCAATGACAAGATCATGTTTAGAATCCTAAAAGAAGGTCGCACGTCCGTTTTGGGTCCAATCGGACGTAAAAATCACGTTGGGAGCCTCTCGGGTGGGTCGGACAGCCCACCTGTCTGACCCTCCAGTCAAACCCACCGGTCAGCCCACCGATCTGGCCTATCGGTTGGGCCCGAGGGTCCTACTAAGATCGACGGATAGGGGTGGCCCACCGGTCGGCCCGTCGGTTGGGCCCGAGGGTCCTGCCGTCTCAGGCGGGTGCCCACAGGCGGGCCAAATGGCCCACTGGTCTTGGCCCACCGATTTTGGCGGGAAAATTCATTTTCACCTGAAACCTTCCCCAACTTTTGGGGAATCAAATGGGGCTCTTCCAAACCCATTCTCCACATTCAAGGTCTCATAAGGTGGTTCTAACCTAGATCTAGGTTAGATTTAAGGAATGGAAAGCCATCTTACCTTCTTTGCCCAAGAACTCCTTCAAAACCCCAAAATCACTTCAAATCAACAATGATTCTCCAACCTTGTAAACACTTCTTCAAATCCTTCAAAATCAACACATAGATCATCTATTAAACCTTAGACTTTGCTCACCTCTAAACGTAGATCTAGTGTTGGAGATCACTCTTCAAGCGTCGGAATGGGAAGATCAAGCCTCGGCGCCGCTGAAATCCATCTCTTCTTCCTCTTCCTTCTCTTCTCCTCTTCTTTCCCTTCTTTTCTCTCTCCTCTTTACTCTTCTCACCAACATCCGAGTGTCATAAATGAGAAAAGAAAAAGGAAAATTTAAATGCTATTTAAACTTCCTAAAATAATTAAGCAATCACATGGGTGGGTCACTCAGGTGGGTGGATGCACCCACCTGTGACCGCCCACCTGAGGGCCAAAACTTGCCCAACAAGTGGGATTTTGATGGAGTTCAGCCCTCGGCATGAAACTCACTCTTGGCATAAGATGTAATATACGTATGTGCCAAAAGATACGGCTACATACCTGCTTTATCTGTACATGATCTTATGATATGTGCATGTACACGGCTTGGGTACACCCATCTCTTCTGGCACTGGTTCGGACTTGTCAGGCCAGCCGGTGTTTAAGGTCACCCTTGCCATCATGGTCCATAAGGAACCCACCTTAACTCTCTCCGGTTCGGGTCCTGCATGGTTAAACCGGGTCAACCGTGAAATCAGACCGGGTTTAAGAAGTAAGGTATTACACAGTGGATCTGGTGGGCTATTTCCAATGGTGGTTCAGGCCAGTCCAACTAATTTGGGACTTTCCGACTCAGGCCCGATTGTCAGGATTTGTTCTGAGTTTGTAGCGGATGTTCCTAGAATCATTATAAGCTAAGAAAATTCCAATTCCATCGAGCATTTTGGGAGATACATCGATCGAATGATCGAAACCCTAGTTGGTCTTTTGGTAATTCATGTTGCCAGAGCTCACCGGGCTTGGTTCGAGCTCGGCAACAACACCGGGAGGTTAGAGCACTCATCTTACAACCTTAACATGGTGTGTACACTAAGATTCCATTTATACCTAGCTTTGTCTAGGTCAAAATGAAGAGAGAGAGAGTGGTATGGGAGGTTGTACTTACCTCCGGCAGTGATTCCAGCAACAAGGCAGCAGCTGGCCCCAAGGTAGGCCTCCAATCCCCTTCTCCTTCCTCTTCTTCTTCTTTCCTCTCCTCCTTCTCTCCTCTCCTACATTGGGCACAAGGGAAATGAGGAAATGAATCGTCATTTCCCAACTTATAACAAAGTGGGCCTTTAGGTCATTTTGGTTTGGACCTCTTTTGAACCAATCGGGTCAAAATGAAATTGAGCACGAGAACCCGCACATTTAGGTCCATAAGGTGTCCAAAT
The DNA here is from genome assembly GCA_022985045.1 of Macadamia tetraphylla. Lineage (NCBI taxonomy): Eukaryota > Viridiplantae > Streptophyta > Magnoliopsida > Proteales > Proteaceae > Macadamia > Macadamia tetraphylla. Next base: position 36,255,891 of record CM040972.1, on the reverse strand, counting down.
CAAGAGGAAGGTGTGGAGAATGATTTGGGATCATCCAGAACCATTTACAATGCGAGTGGCGGGAACTATGGGCATCGGAACCTCGACAGCAGCCTGTCAACCCACCGAAAATAGGCACTGGATTCAGGCCCAGGCTACTTTCGATGGCTTGTTTCTAGTGGCCAAGACACCTTGCTGTCTTAATAGATTGCTGTCCCATGAGTGGCCTTACGCGGGTGGTTGCCTTTGGACATGCTCAAGGCTATTCGACAATTTTTATGCATGTCGAAAATCAAGTGTGGGAAGTCGGGTCACTTACCGTCTGGGATCGAGATGTATGAATCCCCTCCAGTTGGACAGGCACACAATGCACGAACATGTGGGATCGTCTCTACCCCTTCAGCAATGTGCATCCGTGAGCCAAGACCTAATCGTACTTTCAATCTCCGATCTGAGGCCTTTTACAACAGTTCAAATTAGACCGGGTTGGGGCACGGGTGTAACATCCCCCCCACCTTACAAGAATTTCATCCTTGAAATTGAACATACTTGGCAAATCAAACAATTCAGGATACTGCTTTATCATTTCATCTTCTCACTCCCAGGATACTTCCTGTTAGGGGTGGTTCATCCATTTCACCTTGACGAAGGAAACAGTGCGGTTGTGAAGAACATGGTCCTTCCGATCAACAATCTTCTTTGGATACTCCACATAGGTAAAATCCTCATCCAACTCACGGTATGCGAGTCAAGGCGTGAGTCGATTAGAATGTACTTCCTCAACATAGATACATGGAAGACATCATATGTACCTTCCAACTCTAGCGGCAAGGCTAACCGGTAAGCTACCAGTCCGATCCTCTCTAGTACATCATATGGTCCCACAAACCTTGGACTAAGATTTCCCTTCTTGTCGAACCTTATCACCCCTTTAACTGGGGAGATCCATAAGAAGAACTTGTCTCTAATATCAAATTCCAGACGTTTCCTCCTAACATCCGTGTAACTTTTCTATCTAGACTGGGCTGCCTTGATCCTTTCTCTGATCACATTCACCTTCTCAATGGTAGCCTGTGTCAAGTCTGGACCCAAAATATGCCACTCACCAACCTCATCCCAATAGAGTGAAGTTTGGCACTTCCTACCATACTGTGCCTCAAATGGGGACATTCCGATGGTGGCATGATAATTTTTGTTGTAGGAGAACTCAATAAGGGAAATGTGCTCATCCCAACTATAACTTATATCCAAGGCACATGCTCGGAGTAGGTCCTCCAATGTCTGAATAGTCCTCTCCAACTAACCATCGATCTGAGGGTGAAAGGCAGTGCTAAAGCCAATTGTGTGCCCATAACCTTTTGCACATATGTCCAAAACTTGGAAGTGAACCTGGGATCTCGATCAGAGATGATACTAACTGGTACACCATGCAACCTGATGATGTTAGCTACATACAACTTGGCCAACTTGTCCATAAAAAATGTGATCTTGATTGGGATAAAGTGAGTTGCCTTAGTCAAGCAATCCACAACTACCCAAATGGCATTTATACCCTTCCGTGTACAGGGTAGGCCTGTGATGAAGTCCATGGTAATATTCTCCCATTTCCACTCCGGAATAGGCAGGGACTGCAATAACCCATGAGGCCTCTATCTTTCAGCCTTGACTTGTTGGCATGTGAGGCATCTGGACACATGTGTGGCCAAATCATTTTTCATTCCTTTCCACCAGTAGGAGCCATTGAGGTCCTTGTACATTTTACTGCTGCCGCGGTGAATGGAGTATGGAGAGCTATGTGCCTCTCTCAAAATTGTGTCTCTCAAATCACCATCACTAGGCACACACAACCTCCCTTTGAACTTGAGAATCCCACTTTTAGTCATAGAGAAATCTGGGTCCTTTTGGGTTCCTTCCTGGAATTCGCTATCGACACGCAACTCTCATCATAACTTTGAGTTGTAGTGATTCTATCCATCAGACTAGGTTGTACCACTAATACCAATAGTGACTAGGTAACACCCTCTACTAATAGTTCCAAGTCTAGTTTCCTGGCCTCCTCTAGGAGACACTCATTAGGGGTCAGTGATGCAAGAGTCAGTGACCGGGATTTTTGACTAAGTGCATTAGCTACCACATTGGCCTTTCCTGGGTGATAGTGGATAGTACAATCATAATCCTTCATCAGCTCTAACCAACACCTCTATCTCATGTTGAGCTCTTTTTGGGTAAAGAAGTACTTGAGGCTCTTATGGTCATTGAAGATCTCACTCTTCTCACCATATAGGTAGTGCCTCCAGATTTTCAGTGCAAAAATCACGGTTGTCAACTCCAAATCATGGGTGGGGTAGTTCTTCTCATAATCCTTCAACTGACGGGATGCATAAGTAATGACTTTCCCGTGTTGCATTAATACACAACCCAATCCCATCTTGGAGGCATCACTATAAATAACCATACCACCTGTACCAGTCGGAATAGTCAAAACTGGAGCGGATACCAACATTGCCTTATCTCCTTAAAGCTCCTCTCACAAGCATCAGACCACTCAAATTTTACACTCTTTCGTGTGAGTCGGGTCATCGGAGTAGCAATACGGGAGAAGTTCTCAATAAACCTCCTATAGTACCCGGCCAATCCCAAAAAATTAAGTATGTCTGCCACACTCTTGGGAGTCTCCCATTCTAGAACTACCTTCACCTTGCCTAAGTCAACCTCTATACCCTTGGCTGAAACAATGTGGCCTAGGAATGCCACTTGTGACAGCCAAAACTCGCACTTGCTGAATTTGGCATAGCGTTGCTTCTCTCTTAGCCGTTGCAGTACTAACCTTAGGTGAACAGCATGTTCCTCTACGCTCTTGGAGCAGACCAAAATGTCATCAATGAATACTATCACGAACTTATCTAAGACATCTTAGAATACTCGGTTCATCAGATCCATAAATGATGCTGGTCCATTGGTCAACCCAAATGACATTACTAAGAATTCATAATGTCTATACCTTGATCTGAAGGTTGTCTTACTGACAACATTATCCTTGATCCTGAGCTGGTTGTAGCTCGATCTAAGGTCGATATTGGAGAACACCTTGGCATCCTGCAACTGATCAAATAAATCATCTATACTTGGCAAAGGATACCGGTTCTTGATGGTCAGCTTATTAAGCTCCCGGTAATCGATGCACAATCTCATACTCCCGTCATTTTTTTTGACAAACAATACCAATGCTCCCCATGGAGACACACTAGGTCTAATGAATCCCTTCTTTAGAAGGTCTTGAAGTTACATCTGCAATTCCTTTAACTCTGTGGGGGCCATGCGGTAAGGGGCCTTCAACACTGGTGCCGAGCCAGGGAGTAGGTCTATAGCGAATTCTGTCTCTCAGTCCTGGACAAACCTATCAAGTCATCCTGGAATACATCAAAAAATTCCCTCACTACATCTAACTCGGTCAATGGCCTAATCTCTACTTCAGTATCCATCACAGATGCTAAGTATCCTTGACATCCCTTATTCAGTAGCTTCTTCATCTGGAGTGCAGATATGATAACTTTCTTGGCTTTCTTGGGCTTATCCCCTTGGAATACAAACTCATCACCCTCACGAGGTCTAAAATGATAGTATTCTCTGCATATAGCACATTGGCTTTGTATACGAATAGCCAGTCCATTCCTAATATCACATTGAAGTCAATCATATCCAACTCGATCAAATAAGCATTCAACTCATGATCAGCTATGGTCACTGGACAAGGCTCATAAACATAGTTCAAACCCACTACACTTCCTGTAGGGGTGCTTACAGCCAAACATTGTATCAGTCCCTTAGGTGGAATTCTCATATTTTTCGTAAATGCCAGTGACACAAACGAATACGAGTCTCTTGAGTCAAATAACACATGTGCAGGCAATAATGATATCAATAATGTACCTTTCACTACACCAGGTGCAGCCTCAACATCTTCTGTAGTCATAGCAAACACTCTGCCCTATGGTCTCTGGCCCTGTAGGGGCTGTGCTGGTCTAGGGGTTGAATATGTCTGCTGGGGTCTAGGTGGTATAGTGTAGGGTGCATCACCTAGCCTCTGGTGGGGGCATGTCCTCGCTAAGTGGCTCATCTGATCACAATGAAAGCATCTCGAGCTTGATCCCAAAGACTGAGATACAACACTAGACTGGGAGGGCTGGGAAGTTTGACTAGCATCAGGACTCCTGAACTGCACTGAGGTTGGATTGCCATAGGGCACTCTGAAAGGTTTGATGTCTCCCCTAGAATCAGTAGATCCCATTGGCCTCTTTCTTATTCTTTACTGAGCCGTGTAGTTATCCCTATGCCGGTCTTCAATAGACTTGGCCACTTGGACCACCTCAGCATAGGTTTGCAGTTTCAACCCCACAATGGTTGACCTAATATCTGGCCTCAGCCCTTTCTCAAACTTTGCTTTAGCCCTATCACCTCTGAGATGCTCAGGAGCAAAATGGAATAGCTCCTTGAAGCATTGCTTATACTCGAGCACAGACGGGGAACCTTGAGTCAACTGAGAGAACTCACTCTCTCTCCTATCCCAGAAGCTTTCCAAAAAATAGTTCTCAAAGACGGCCCATTTGAAGTCTGCCTAAGTAGGGTTCGGGTTACTAGCCCTAAGAAAAGGGTCAGTGGCACTCCACCAATCATCCACTTCATTACATGGCGATAGCCCACACACAAATTTTCTACTCATTAGTGCAGCCCATCAGTCTAAAAACCTTCTCCATTCCACCAATCCATCTGATGGATACAACGAATCTCCTTTGAGAAGTATGGGAGCCTAAGCCATTGAAACTTCTCTATCATTTTTGTCAAGTCAGTCCAGCCCTCTACATGGGCTTGAGCTTGTTCTTGCATCGAGTCTTGCACACGCCCATGCACTTGTGCCCCACCAAATGTTTGGAGGGTAGCTGATCCAGCGGGTATTGGAACGAGTGCCAGTGGAGTGGAAGGTGCGGGTGGTGCATTGTGGGCTTCCATTGCCTCTTGGATTCTATTATCGATCCCGGCGATAAATTGGTTTTGCCTTTCTTCCACTTCCCACATCATGTTATTCATGATGGATGCCATATCCTGGGCTGTAAGTACAGGAAAATTCAGAGGTGCATTGTGGGGTCTACCCCGATTCTGTACAGGGGAAGAGGGAGGCAACGGGCGTGATTGGGATCGGGATTGGGTGTTCCAGCATGACATGATTCCTGTGAAGGAATCCGATTAGTACAGATGCATAAACAAGGTTGCATGTAAATGGGAACACATGCATGCATAGTGGGTCCCACACATATACAATAGTCAAGATTAGGGCTAGGGCATGCATAAGTGGGGTCCACACATATTAGGATCCAATTGCGCACGTATCCCGAAGAGGCACACCATTAAAGGAACCAAAATAAAATTTTAGATTTGAAAAATAAAATGATTTATTTTCCAAAAGAGTCCATCGGAAACAGGGGGTCACATCACCGGAAATATGGTTTAGTCCATCGAAAATATCAGTGGTATTTTTGGTCGGCAAAAATCAAATTTCTACTTCATGGGAACAAGCACCGAAAGCATGCCCAGTGCTTTGGGTGGGCTGTTTTCGGTGGCACCAAATCGCCTATATATAGGCTCGGGTCTTGACTTCTCACAAAACCCTATTTGATTTTGTGAGAAAGGTGTGAAAATATCCAAGAAGTATTTTGCTACCCATTCCCTACCTTCCTTTCGCTATTTCGTAATCGATCGGTGCCGCATTCGCATCCAAGGTATGTTTTCTCTCTCTGTAACCTAGTTTTGTGATTTTCTTCTCTGTGAGTTTTGCATTCAGCCATTTAACTAGGTTTTCCATTCCAAATCCTTAGGAATCATCTTGCAATGATGTCTGGATGTCGTGTTACCCGATGTGCTCTTATACAAAAGGAGTAAGACACCGTTGAGCAGTTCAACCCCATTCTGTTCTACTCTGTGGCTGAGCGAGACCGTTGGGACCTTTTTGAGTGCCGCAATATGGACCCAAGAATTTATGTGAGGACTAATGACTTTCATGCATTCTGTCTCCGTTAACGATTTGATGAGGTTGGTGGTACCGTATCTTAAAACCCAACAAGTACTACTACCCCACACTGGTCAGGCTGTTCTACTCCAACTTACAATGATTGAACCGGGGTACCGAAGAGATGCGGATCACCTCCTATGTGAAGGGGGTGGAGATCTCCTTTGATATGGGGTAGTTGGCCAATATTCTGATGGTCAACAATGCCGATGACCTAGTGTACTGCCTGCCTCAGACTCCGGCATATGAATTCCAGAGTCCCGATACCTTTTAGGAGATCAATGACATGCTAACTAAGGAGGCCAAGGGATGGAACCGTTCAGTCAATTATTTTTCTACTCCAAAGGTTGTCTGTCATGTAATTCAGCTGAATGTCCTCTCCACTTACGGACATTATGATGAGGTATCTGCCCTACAAGCCTATGTGACATACTGCGTGTACATGGGGGCATAGATACGTCTCCCTTATCTCCTTATGTGGACCATGGTACTTTGGTCCGAAGGAGTGGATCACCGAGCAGGAAGCTTATGCTATGGAAGGATACTCACTGACATCTTCCGCCGCTTTGGGGTGGACTTGGAGGGAGAGGCTCGCTTAGGTGAAGAGGTCACAGACTGCAACCAAGATTCTCTAAGGAAGATGACAATAGATCTACGGGAAGTGATGCCTGTTCCAGGAGAGGGTTAGCAGCCTATGGAGGTAGGGGGTGGCGGTGTCGGTGCTGATGATGTTGGTGGTGCAAGAGGAGAGGCTGCTGGGGTTGGTGGGGCTCCACCACCTGATCCCCAGGCTATGGGTTCAATGGCGACTTCTACATCTCAGAGTACTAAGGGTGCAAGGCCTTACGGTCTCAATGATGTTATGGCCCATCTGGATACCACTATGTCACTAATGAGAAGCATAGATGGCCGCCTCGAGAGCATGGACAAGACCTATTGTCTTATGGACAATAGAGTGGCCTCCCTAGAGGCACAGATGCAGGTGATGGTCTTTCATCTTGGTATTCCGGTGCCTCCAGGAACGCATGGTCTGAACCAGGCTCAGGGTCAAGGACAGAACCAGCAACAACAATAGCAAGAGTAGTGGCATGTTTGCCACTGTAGCTTTTAGGATTTCCATTTTTCATGTTTTTATTTGAGTTTGATGTTTTTAGGTTTAGTTGAACTTTTACATTATGTCATTTGCTTCAGTTGTTTAATTTCCTAGACTTAGGCTAGTTAGGATTTTCTGCTTTCCACAGTGGAAGGCTCTGCACCTGAGCCTTATTAGACTCAGCGGGAGTGTAAGGTGTAAGTGAAGAGAATAGAAGAGATGAAGTCTATCCTTTAGCCTAGTCTATATCCATAGATAGCCTAACCGTACGCGCCTCACTACTACTTTAAAAATTTTTAAATGAATTAACGGCTAAGCGATTCATAACCTGAGCTTTCCTTAACCAGTTGACCTTACTTCGTAATCTCTCCGTGGGCCTCCCTTTCTTTATAGAAAGACTAAGAGACTTCGTAACCGCTCCGTGAGTACTTTATTTTTCTTATGAAAGTGAAAGGTGTGTAGTCAAATTCTCTATTATAATGAAATGGCTTTAACACCTATACTTGTCTCCTAATTGTGCAAATTCTATTATCGTTGTCTTGAGATTTTTATTTAATCCTAATTTCTCCAAAATCATGGTTTGGCTGAGATTGTGAGTTAAGGCAGAGCATCGTGCACTGATACCATAGCTGTCACACCCCACTCCTGGAAGACCCAACTTACCATTAGGAATATTGGTGGTGTGAGTAAGACATATACCTATCTTACCAATCTACCAGGATCTCTGATAACAGTACCTTAACATTTTCACAATCTCACATCACAAACCAATAGAAGCAGCAGAATTAGAGTATAGTAGCGGAATTTTAAGTAAAATGGGGTAACATCTAATGGTAATATAATGGCAATAACCAAGTTATTCTATTACATTCATCCATGACACATAATATAATCTCAAGAAAATATACAATCCAAAACTATATCCAAAAGTATCAAAATATGATGTACCATCTCACAGTGTGACGTAAGCATAGTGGTCACAAGCACAGTCCTGATCGTGCTCCTCCGCTTCTGGCATCCACCTGTCGCTCACACCATACTCTGACCCAGAAGATATTGGGTCACCCAGTATGGGCACCACGGTACCTGCATCATCATCTAAAAAGGGGTGTATACGTGGGGTGAGCTTTCCAACTCACTCAATGAGGGGTAGGGTTAAACACATCCAAGCAAGAAGATAGCAGTAATAATTTATGATGCACGATTGGGGAAATTAAACACATAGTCCTTGTTGCTCGTGATGAGTTCATTTGTTTATTATCCACCTAACAATACAAACTAAGTCTAGTAAATGATACTACGATGCATTAGGTTGTATCCCTCATCTCAGAAACGACATCAAGTATGTAGCGATACAAACCCTAGCCATGATTAGAAGTCTGCCAGCCCCAGTATGCATCTATGGGTCACCCAGTAAACCCCTGATAACCCCCTTCTAGCAGTCAAGGCACTGGTAACACATCGGCCACGCCGGACAAGTTCCCACCTCTAGCTACAATCACATACCACAATGGGTTATCCAACACCTCAACCCCTGTTGGAAAGGGTGCGTAGCATAAGGAGTGATACCTAACCATACATATACTACATGCCTTCATAATGATACAGCTAGTATGGATTACATGATATCGAAGAGACCTCGGCCACAAAGTGTAATCCATCTCCAAATACAATCCCAGGTACACGATACCAGAGAGACCATTTACCTAATCTAGCATACATATCATGAATGAGTATGGACTATGCAACACCGGCAAGACCTCGACCATGAAGCATATCCATTTCTAAATGCTGTCTCAAGGTACACAATACCAGCGAGACCTTAGCCACAAAGTGTAACCCGTGACTACAACTAACTCTAATGCACATAATCAATGCACGAATCCAATATACATACGGAAATCACAGCACTGGTACCTCCTCGACTACGCCATATTCTGTTATACATTTCCATACAATTTATATCAAAATCATAAAATGACAATGTAGCATATTATAATCATATTTGAATAATTACAATTAAACATAAAATTATAAAAATGTGAGCAATTTAATGATAATAAACATTTTAGAAATAAACACAGTCCATCCCTCACCTTGTTGATCTCTGTTTGTTTTAGGGTTCAAGTAAGGCCACCGATCAATCCAATCAATTCTGACTTCGGGGCACGTGTGCATCACTATCCTAGACACAAAGGGAATCATACATCATTAAGCATCTGGAACATCAGGAGAGACCTACACAAGTCACCCCCAAAATGTACAGACACTGTCTCCTAATGACAGTAATGTCACTTGAAACAACCATCGAAAACAAGGCATTTCCACCTGACATATCTGACCTATTTTTGGTGGAGGTGACAGAGAGCACATAAGGCTCCATGCCCACCTAAAATATGCCACAGAAAATAGACCCAGTGGATTCGGTGGGCTGTTTCTAGTAGTGGTTCAGGTCAGTCCAACTAATTTGGGGCTTTCTAGCTTGGGCCCAATTACCGGGATTTGTTCCATAAAGTCTATAGGGGATGTTCCTAGCATCATTCTAAGCTAAGAAAATTCCAATTCCACTGAGCCATTTGGGAGATACGTCGATCGAACAATCAAAACCCTAGTTGGTCTTTTGGCAATACATGTTACCGGAGCACACCAGGCTTGGTTAGAGCTCGGCAACAACACCGGGAGGTTAGAACACTCATCCTACAACCTTAACATGGTGTGTACACCAAGATTCCATCCATACTTAGATTTATCTAGGTCGAAATAAAGAGAGAGAGTGGTATGGGAGGTTGTACTTACCTCCGATAGCGATTCCGGCAACAAGGCGATAGCCGGCAACAAGGTATGCCTCCAACCCCCTTCTCCTTCCTCTTCTTCTTCTTTCCTCTCCTCCTTCTCTCCTCTCCTACATTGGGCACAAGGGAAATGAGTAAATGAATCCTCATTTCCTAACTTATAACTTAAGTGGGCCTTGGGTCTATTTGGTTTGGACTTCTTTTGAACCAATCAGGTTAAAATGAAATTTGGGGCATGAGAACCCATACATTTAGGTCCATAAGGTGCCCACATCAAGAGGAAGGTGTGGAGAATGATTTGGGATCATCCAGAACCATTTACTATATGAGTGGCGGGAACCACGGGCATCGAAACCTCGACATCAGCCTGTCAATCCACCAAAAATAGGCATCGGATTCAGGCCCAGGCTGCTTCTAGTGGCTTATTTTCGGTGGCCAAGATAGCTTATTGTCCCATGGTTGGCCTTACACGGGTGGTTGCCCTCGGACATGGTCAAAGCTATTCGATAATTTTAAAAATCAAGTGTGGGGAGTTGGGTCACTTACCATCTGGGATCGGGAGGTATGAATCCCCTTCAGTTGGACAGGCATGCAATGCACAAATATGTGGAGTCATCTCTACCCCTACGGTAATTTGCAGCCACGAGGCAAAACCCGATTGTACTTTCGATCTCTGATCCGAGGCCTGTTACAATAGTTCAAATTAGACCGGGTTGGGGTATGGGTGTAACACAGATTGGGGTTGCTTTTGTATTGACTGAACCCAAGCCTCTACAAAGTGAGGATGCTAAACTTGAAGCAACAAGACTTCCTTGGGTGGAGGCCGATTTTCAATGCAAGAATCGGATTTTGAATGCACTTTCACTTGAGTTATTGAGACTCCCAAACTAAAAGCAAATTTGGTTGAAACAGGGAATCAAGGAAACTGTAAGAAGGGCCTTCATGTTAAGAAGGATAAATCTCTCAAGAAAAAGAAAGGTAATTGCTTCCTTCGTAAAAAACCAGGTCATTTCAAGAAGGATTGCAAGACTAAAAAGAAAGGGTCTAAAAAGGCTAAAATTAATCTCATTGAAAGTGAGATTTTTACTCAAATACGATTATGATATGCTACATTGTCATTTTATGATTTTGATATGAATTGCATGGAAATGTATGACAGGATCCGGTGTGGCCGAGGTGGTACCAGTACCGTGATCGCCGTATGTATGTTGCATTCATGCATTGATTATATGCATTACAGTTAGTTATAGTCACGGGTTACACTTTGTGACCAAGGTCTTGCTGGTATCATGTACCCCAGGACTGCATTTGGAAATGGATACGCTTCGTGGCCGAGGTCTTACCAGTGTTGCGTAGTCCATACTCAACTGTGATATGTATCCTAGATTAGGTAAACAGTCTCGGGATACATCTTGTGGCCAAGGTCTCTTTGGTAGCTTGTAGCTGGGGCTGTATTTGGAGATGGATTACACTTTGTGGCCGAGTTCTCTCTGGTATCGTGTAATCTATACTAACTGTATCATTATGAAAGCATGTAGTATGTATATGGTTAGGTATCACTCCTATACTCGTACCCTTATAGCAGGGTTGAGGTGTTGGATAACCCATTGTGGTATGTTTGATGTGCCTTTCTGAAGTGCCACATCCGCAGTACGATGTGATTGTAGCTGGAGGTGGGAACCTATCCGGTGTGGCCGATATGTTACCAGTATCGTGACTGCCAGGAGGGGGTTATCAGGGGTTTGCTGGGTGACCCATGGATCCATACAAGGACCGGCAAGCTTCTAATCATGGCTAAGATTTGTATCGCTGTGTAGTCGATGTCATTTTTGAGACGAGGGATACAGTATAATGCACCATAGTAACATTTACCAGACTTAGTTTGTATTATTAGGTGGATAATAAACAAATGAACTGCATCACGAGCATGATGGAATATGTGTTTAATTTTCGTAATCATGCATCATAAATTACTATTGCTTGGATGTGCTTGATCCCACCCCTCACTGAGCGAGTTGGAAAGCTCACCCCATGTATAGACCCCTTTTTAGATGATGTAGGTACCATGGTGCCTATGGCGGGTGATCCAGTATCTTCTAGGTCGAAGTATGGTGTGAGCGACTGGTGGATGCCAGAAGCGGAGGAGCACAATCAAGACTGTGCTTGCGACCACTATGCTTACGCCGCACTGTGAGATTGTACATCATATTTTTATATTTTGGATATGACTATGGATTTTATATTTTCTTGAGATTATATTATATGTCATGGATGAATGTAACATAATAATTCGATTATTGCTATTATATTATCATTAGATGTTTTCCCATTTTATTTATAATTCCGCTACTATACTCTGATTCCGTTGCTTATGTTGGTTTGTGATGTGAGATTGTGAAAATATTAAGGTATTGCTATCAGAGATCCTGGTAGATTGGTAAAGCAGTCGTGTCTTACTCACCATGATATTCCTAATGGTAAGTTGGGTCTACCGAGAGTGGGGTGTGACAACTATGGTATCAGAGCGCGATGCTCTGCCTTAACTCACAATCACAGCCAAACCATGATTTTGGAGAAATTAGGATTAAATAAAAATCTCAAGACAACAATAATAGAAATTTGCACAATTAGGAGACAAGTATAGGTGTTAAAGCCGTTTCATTATAATAGAGAATTTGAATACACGACTTACACTTTCATAAGAAAAAAATAAAGTATTGAAAGTAGGAAATCCTAACTAGCCTAAGTCTAGGAAATTAAACAAATGAAGCAAATGACATAATGTAAAAGTTCAACTAAACCTAAAAGCATCAAACTCAAGTAAAAACATGAAAAGGAAAATCCTAAAAGCTACTGTGGCAAACATGCCACTACTCTTGCTGTTGCTGCTATTGGTTCTGTCCTTGGCCCTAAGCTTGGATCAGACCATGTGTTCCTGGAGAAGGCACCGGAATACCGAGATGGAAGACCATCGCCTGCATCTGTGCCTCTAGGGAGGCCACTCTATTGTCCATATGACAATAGGTCCTGTCCATGCTCTCGAGGCGGCCATTTATGCTCCTCATCAGTGACATAGTGGTATCCAGATGGACCATAACATCATTGATACTATAAGGCCTTGCACCCCTAGTACTCTGAGATGTAGAAGCCGCCATAGAACCCATGGCCTGGGGATCAAGTGGTGGGGCCCCGCTTCTCCTCCTACACCACCAATATCACCGCCACCTGACCTCTACCTCCATGAGTGCTAACCCTCTCCTAGAACAGGAGTCACTTCCCATAGATCTATGGTCATCTTCCTTAGAGAATCTTGGTTGAAGTCTATGACCTCTTCACCCAAGTGAGCCTCTCCCTCCAAGTCCACCCCAAAGCGACGGAAAGATATCAGTGAGTATCCTTCCATAGCATAGGCTTCCCGCTCAGTGATCCTCTCCTTCGGACCGAAGTACCATGGTCCACATAAGGAGATAAGGGAGACGTATCTGTGCCCCTATGTACACTTAGTATGTCACATAGGCTTGCAGGGCAGATATCTCATCACAATGTCTATAAGTGGGGAGGACATTCAGCTGAATCACATGGCAGACAACCTTTGGAGTAGCAAAATAGTTGATTGAACGGTTCCATCCCTTGGCCTCCTTAGTCAGTATGTCATTGATCTCCTAAAAGGTATCCGGACTGGAATTCATATGTTGGAGTCCAAGGCGGGCAGTACACTAGGTGGTCGGCATTCTGACCTTCATAATATTGCCCCATATCAAAGGAGGGTCCACCCCTTCACATAGGAGGTGATCGCATCTCTTTAGTGCATGATTCACGCCTGCAAGTTGGAGTAGAATAGTCTGACCAGTGTGGGGTAGTAGTACTTGTTGGGTTTTAAGATACGGTGCCACCCAACCTCATCAAACCGTTGACGGAGATGGAATGCACGGAAGCCATTGGTCCTCACATAGACTCCGAGGTCCACATTCCCGGGGCACAAAAATTTTCCAATGGTCTTGCTCAGCCACAGAGCGAAATAGAATGGGGTTGAAATGCTCAGCGGTGTCTTACTCTCCTTGTATAAGAGCACGTCAGGTATGTACACGACGTCCAGACATCGTTGCAAGATGATTCCTAAGGATTTGGAATGAAAAACCTAGTTAAATGGCTGAATGCAAAACTCACAAAGAAGAAAATCACAAAACTAAATTCGGAGATAGAAAACATACCTTGGATGCGAATCGGCACGATTGATCATGGAATAGCAAGAGGAAGGTAGGGAATGGGTGAAAAATACTTCTTTGCCATTTCACACCTTTCCCACAAGAGCAAATAGGGTTTGTGTGAAGAATCCAAGACCGAAACCTATTTATAGGCGATTTGGTGCCATGAAACAGCCCCTCGTAAACCTTGGGCATGCTTTCGATGCCTATTTCGATAAAAATAGAAATTTGATTTTGCCCTCTGTTTTGTCCACCTATTTCCGATGGACTCTATTGGAAAATAAATCATATTATTTTCAAATCCAAAATTTTATTTTGGTTCCTTTAATGGTATGCCTCTTTGGGATCGTGTGCGATCATTCTAATATGTGGACCCCACTTATGTATGCCCTAGCCCTAATCTTGACTATTGTATGTGTGGGACCCACTATACATGCATGTGTTCCCATTTACATGCAACCTTGTTTATGCATTTACCTGTCGAGTTCCTTCACGGGAATCATGTCATCTTGAACACCGATCCAGATCCCAATCTCAATCACACGGTGCCTCTGCTTTCCCTACGGAATTGGGGTGACCCGTAATGCACCTCTGGCTCCACTGCACAGCCAGGATGTGGCATCCATTATGAATAACATGATCGAGAAGTGGAAGAAAGGAAAAACCGGTTTATGGCGGGATTGACAATAGAATCAAGCGGTAATGGGAAACCCACATGCACCGCCCCACCTCCTACTCCACGGCACCCATTCCAATACCCTTTGGATCGGCTACCCTTCAAACATTTGGTGGGGCACAAGTGCATGGGCATGTGCAAGACCCGATGTCGGAATAAGTTTAAGCCCCATATAGAGGGCTGGACAGACTTGAAAAAAATGATGGAGAAGTTTCAATGGCTTAGGCCCCCATGCTTATCCAAGGTGGGCCAAGACCTGTTGTATCCATCATGATGGATTGGCGGAATGGAGAAGGTTTTTAGATTGATGGGCTGCACTGATGAGCAAAAATATTTGTGTGCAGGTTATCAGTTACAGAATGAAGCGGATGATTGGTGGAGTGCCACCGAGCCTATTCTGAGGGCTAGTAACCTGAATTCTACTTGGGCAGACTTCAAAGGGGCCTTCTTTTGAGAACTATTTTTAGGAAACCTTTTGGGATAGGAGAGAGAGTGAGTTCTCTCAGTTGGTTCAAGGTTCCCAGTCTGTGCTCCAGTATCAGCAATGCTTCGAGGAGCTATTCCATTTTGCTCCTGAGCATCTCAGAGGTGATAGGGCTAAAGCGAAGAAGTTTGAGAAAGGGTTGAGGCCAGGTAACCATTGTGGGGTTGAAACTACAAACTTATGCTCAGGTGGTCCAAGTGGCCAAGTCTATTAAAGACCAGCATTGGGATAACTACGGCTTCGACAAGGAGCAGGGGAAAAAGGCCAATGGGATCTCTTGATTCTAGGGAGGCAACAAACCTTTTCGAGTGCCTTATGTTAACCCAAATCCAATGTAATTTAGGAGGCCTGATGCTAATCAGAATTCCCAGCCCTCCCGATCTAGTGCTGTATCTCAGTCTTCAGGATCGAGTCTGAGATGCTTTCATTATGATCAGATGGGCCACATGGCGAGGATATGCCCCCAGTGAAGGCTAGGTGATGCACCCTACACTATGCCACCTAGGCCTCGTGAGACATATTCAGCCCTCAAACCAGCATAGCCCCTACAAGGCTAGAGATCATAGAGTGTTTGCTATGATGCGAGAAGATCTTGAGCTGCACCGGTGTAGT
The DNA here is from genome assembly GCA_022985045.1 of Macadamia tetraphylla. Taxonomy (NCBI): domain Eukaryota; kingdom Viridiplantae; phylum Streptophyta; class Magnoliopsida; order Proteales; family Proteaceae; genus Macadamia; species Macadamia tetraphylla. The sequence goes on along the minus strand of CM040972.1, from coordinate 36,239,989 downwards.
AGCAGTACATTATTGATATCATTATTGCCTGCATATGTGTTATTTGACTCAAGAGACTCGCATTCGTTTGTGTCATTGGCATTTACGAAGAAGATGAGAATTCCACCCAAGGGACTGACTCAATGTTTGGCTGTGAGCACCCCTACAGGAAGTGTGGTGGGTTTGAACTATGTTTATGAGCCTTGTCTAGTGACCATAGCTGATCATGAGTTGAATGCTCATTTGATCGAGTTGGATATGACTGACTTCGATGTGATATTAGGAATGGACTGGTTGTTCGCATATAAATCCAGTGTGCTATATGCAGAAAAGACTATCATTTTTAGACCTCGTGATGGTGTTGAGTTTGTATTCCAAGGGGATAAGCCCAAAAAAGCCAAGAAAGTTATCATATCTACACTCCAGATGAAGAAGCTACTGAACAAGGGATGTCAAGGATACTTAGCATCTGTGATGGATACTAAGGTAGAGATTAGGCTATTGACTGAGCTAGATGTAGTGAGGGAATTTCTTGATGTATTCCCAGATGACTTGAAGGTTTGCCACGGATGAGAAGAAATTTGCTATAGACCTACTCCCCATCTCGGCACCGTGTGAAGGCCCCTTACGCATGGGCCCCGAGTTGAAGGAATTGCAAGTGCAACTTCAAGACCTTTTGAAGAAGGGATTCATGAGACCTAGTGTGTCTCCATGAGGAACCTTTGGTATTGTTTGTCAAGAAGAAAGGAAGTATGAGATTGTGTATCGATTACCGTGAGCTTAATAAGCTAACCATCAAGAACTAGTATCCCTTGCTAAGGATAGATGATTCATTCAATCAGTTGTAGGATCGAAGGTATTTTCTAATATTGTCCTCGGATCGGGCTACCACCAACTCGGGATCAAAGATAGTGATGTCAGTAAGATAGCCTTCGGATCAAGGTATGGACATTATGAATTCTTGGTAATGTCATTTGCGTTGACCAATGTATCGGTTGCATTTATGGATTTGACGAACCGGGTATTCTAGGATGTCTTAGATAAGTTTGTGATAGTATTCATTGATGACATTTTGGTCTACTCCAAGAGTGCAAACGAACATGTTGCTCACCTGAGATTAGTACTGCAACGGCTGAGAGAGAAGCAACTCTATGCCAAATTTAGCAAGTGTGAGTTTTGGCTGTTGATGAGCACATTTATGTGTGAAATCTAGGGTAATAAAACATGCATTTTATATATTTAGAATGGAGCTACCTTGGGTTTTACTCTCTTTTTGCAAGTTTTGTATTTTAAAGGCTTTAAGCATTATCGGACGTCATATCTCTCCAACAACTACCTAGTGTAGTTGGTGATCTATAAGGTGTGCAAAATTCCCTTGCTCACCAGGAGGTCTCAAGTTCGAATCTCATGGTTGTTTTTTTTTTGGAGAATTTTGTTGAATATTTACTACTTTTCACTCACTTAAAGCACTAAGGGCATGGAGGGGATTTCCACATCAAATTAGAAGCAAGGAAAATCGTGGAAGGGGTTCTGCAAGAAGAAGAAAAAAAAGGAAAGAAAAAAAAGGGAGAAATAAATCTTGTCCAAATCTTCTCTCTCCTCCACATCATCACCAAAAGATTGTCCAAATCACACAAAGCAAGAAGGAAAATCGTCCCTTAGAGGGAGAAAAAGAAGAGAAGAAAAAAAAAAGGAAAGAAAATAAGCAAAAAAAAAAATTATAGGAAATTTCTCCAAGTTTATTTCTCTCTTCTCTCTCCTCTACCTTAGCACTTTTGGTCTCAAAAGATCTCACTACCAATTGTGGGTTTCTCCCTTTTAGGAAAGAGAAATTTGTTACCCTACCCCCCCATTCCCTATAAATACAATTCATATAAGAGGAGGGGAGACACTTCATTCTTCTTCTAGGTTTTTTTTAGTTGCTCCATCTCTTTCTCTAATTTTCTCTTTCTCTAGCTTTAGTTCTAGGTTTATGTTTTAAACACTTTTGTAAGTTCTTTTTATTCAATTAATGCAAGCACTTTTGTTTTTTATGTAGTTTTTTTATTTTTATTGTTTAAGGAATTGAAGTTGTAATTTTCAAGTTCTAATTCTAGGCTTAGTTCTAGGTGAAAAGAGCAAGCTATGAAGCATGTCTTTCAAGTTCCATTTTTTTTCTTTAGATTTGTTTTCTCTAGTACTAGAAATTTCAGATTTGGTTTATTCCAGATCTGGTTTTTAGTATTGGTAGTATCTCAAATCGATCAAGTTTTCAGTTCAAGGGTTGAAGTTCAAGTCAGTAGGCTCCCTCAATAGTCTTCTCTCCCCCCTCTCATTCCCTCTTTTGACTGCCCTTTCTTTCTTAATTTAGGATTTTAATTTCAGTCGTTACATTATTGCTATTCCTTTTTCCTAAGGTTCATGGCTAGTGTATGTGTTGGCTTTGCCCCTCTTAGCCATAGAACCATCAATTTATTGCATTTATTTTAATTGTCTCCCTTTCCCTAAAGCCAAGTAGAGTAACCCTTATAAGAGTGACTCTCTAGTCAAGTAAGGAAGCTCATATTATGATGCATCCCTCAGGCTAAGTAGAGAAACCTACTTGTGAGTCTCTCTCTAGCTTTCTCCCCTTTCTTTTACTTTATTTTTATTTCAGTATTTTTTTTCCTTTATTGCTTTTTTTTTTAAATTGTGTGGGTTTGTTTATTTTTAGTTATTTATTTATTTAATTTTAATTGCGTGGCTTGCGTCTTTAAATTCTTAGATGACGAATGGTTAGGATGTTATTTTAGATACATATATTTAGGACGGTAATTAGAATTAGATCACAACCATTAATCGGTTCACTTTCACATTATTAAAAGAAGTAAAAAAATAAAATGACTGCTCTCCCTGTGTTCGACCCGTAGCTACACTGATCCGTACACTTGTGGTTATATTTAAAACCTCAAACAAGTTTTTGGCGCCATTGCCGGGGAGACAGTTTCATGTTATTTTTTGCTTTCTTTTGATAAATCAGAGTGCTTTGTTTGCTTTGTTTTTTTTTTCCTTTTCTTTTATTGAATTCCTGAGAAGAACAACTTACAATAATAGTTGTATCGGTGGAGGTCACCATGCTTCACAGTATGATAAAAATAGGTTTTGCCCTATAGCAGTACCTCAGTAATTGACCTGAGCAACCCCAGATCCTTGCCAGTAAGCTCCCAAAAAGCCAAAAATCAAAAAAATCATAAAAAAAATAAAAAAAAAAAGTTTTGCTATCCATTATTTTGTGCTTGTCTTACTCTAGTTGTGGATTGTTTTCTGTTGCATGAGTGTTCGGTGGGTACGTAATACTAAGAATCGGTTAGAAAGAAGAGATCCAACAAGTAGTGACCCTATACGTTTGCTCTCTTTAAAACCCTTCAATATGGGAGACCACAGCAAAACCCTTCACCTAAATCTATGAAAGATAGGTTCTACCTTGCTAAAACAGCCCAACCTTATTGTATAGTTCTACCACAAGCCCAGGGCAATAATTTTGAACTCAAATCTTAATACATCACTATGTTGCCCCACTTCCATGGGTTGACCTCTGAGGATGCATACCTATTTCTAAGGGAATTTGAAGAGGTATGTGTTCTAATTAAGGTCCAACTATTTTATGATGATGCTGTTAAGCTTAGGTTTATCACTTTTGCATTGAAAGACCAAGCTAAGAAGTGGTTGTATGGGTTACCACAAATTCCATAACCTCATGGAGCAGTTCACATTGTCTTCCTTAGAAGTTTTCCCAACTCACAAGACCAATAAGCTTAGAAGTGATATCCTTGAGTTTAGACAAAAGCCTAGTGAGTTATTTTTCAAACTTATGGAGAGATTCAAGGATATACTCCAAGAATGCCCTCACCATGGCGTAGACATATGGCATTTATGTCAAATAATTTATGAGGGTATTGATTATCCAACTAAACAAATGATAGAGTCTATGTGCCTGAGGATTCACATCCTTCTAGATGAAGGAAAGCCATGGGAATTCTTACTTGACTTAGCTGACAAAACCCATGAGTGGGAATCAACCCAAGAGAGTGAAAGAACTATAGGAGGAAAAGGATATTTTGTGGATGAGATATTAGCCAAGGAAGCCCATTTGGATAGCCTAATCAAGAGAATTGAGGCTATTGTTCCTAGAGAGCCATCATCAGTCAATTTGGTTAAGATTTGTGTTTGGTGCCAGTCCCCTGGACATCTTATAGAAGAATGCCCCAACACCTCTAGGGGCACTTCTAATGATAGTGTTAATGCCTTATACCAGAATAATCCATATAGTAATACCTACAATCAAGGATGGAGAAATCACCCATATTTCTCTTGGAATCAGGACAACCAAGCAGGGCCTTCCAATTTCCATAATCAAGGTCAACCTGGACTCCAAAGGCCTCCCTTTGCATAACAATCTTTTTCAAAATACTTTTCCTAGGTCAAATGTAGGACTTGGACTAGTTTTCCTAGGGCCCTCTCCTATCATCTTATCAGCAACCCACAGGTTTACCAACACTAGAGAGGCAAGTAGAATAAGTGGCTTGAAAAAAATATGGCCCTCCTCATGACAAGCCATCAAAATCTTAGGAGAGAACTCACTCAAGTTTTCTCAATTATGTGTGAGAGGGAGAAAGGAACTTTACCCAGTCAACCAGAGCCTAACCCCTAGGCATCATCAGCCTGTTAGTTCACAAACATCAACTAATGCACCACTGAATATAGTATAAGGTCAGACCCAACAAGGGCCCTCTAACCAATGTAATGTTGTTTATACCCTTAGGAGTGGTAGAGAGTACCAGAGGCGTTCCTAAATCTTCCCATCTATTACTCTTAACTATCCTTGATTGAGGACACAAGTGTGCCTTTTGTTTCGAGTTAGTCGATGAACCTAAAGATTTTCTGAAACTAAAGATGATTTGGTTGAGAAACCAAAATGATTCTTACGAGAGGCAAATCCCTAACAGTCCTTATGTTCACCCTATCCCATTTCCTAATCGCTTGGTAAACAAAAGGAAGACTGCTTCCATGGATAAAATTTTAGAAGTCTTCAAAAAGGTAGAAGTGAACATCCCGCTTTTGGAAGCCATATCCCAGATCCCTGCCTATGCAAAGGTACTAAAAGATTTGTGTACTCACAAACATATTACTAGTGTGCCCAAAAAGGTGTTCTTGGCAGGTAACATTAGTTCCATAATTACTCAGCCTATAGTAGCCAAGTATAAGGATCCAGGGAGCCCTACCATATCTTGTGTCATAGGCAACACATACATTGAGCATGCCTTACTTGACCTTGGTGCAAGTGTAAATCTTTTACCATACCATGTGTGCAAGCATATTGGCTTGGGAAAATTGAAAGCCACTGGAACTACTCTTCAGTTGGCAGATAGGTCTGTTAAAATTCCTAAAGGAATGGTTGAGGATGTCTTACTAAAGGTGGGGGAATTTATTTTCCCTGTTGATTTCATTGTGTTAGATATCAAGCCCTTCTCAACCAAGGATGAGGTCCCAATAATTCTAGGAAGACCATTCTTGGCTACCAGTAATGCATTAATTAATTGCCGGAATGGTTTTCTAAGATTATCTTTTAGTAACCAAACTATTGAGTTTAACATGTTTAGGATAGGCAAGCAACCACATATGGAAGAAGAGATTAATATGGTGAGGATTTTCTAGATTTTTCGATGATTTAATTACCAACTTTTATATTAATTTTGATTAGAATTCCAAGATTGTATGGATGAGTTTGATGATGATAGTGAAATTTTTTTCTAAAGTCTTGAGTCTTCACACACTGTGGAGCCCTTAGGGCCCCTTTCTAATTCCATTCTCAAACCTTCCATAGTTGAGTCCCTAAGCTAGATCTTAAGGAGTTGCCATCTAATTTGAGGTATACTTTCCTAGGGCACGACTAGACTCTTCTGTAATAATTTCTTCAAATTTGACTTCTAGCTAGGAAGAGGAGTTGCTTAAAGTGTTAAAAGATAATAAGGAAGCCCTAGTTGGACCATGGTGATATCAAGGGTATAAGCCCTTCTATTGTGCAACATCATATACATTTATGGAGGATTCCAAACCATCCACGGAACCCCAAAGAAGAGTTAACCCAGTGATGATGGAAGCTATTAAGAAAGAGATCCTAAAGTGCTTGGATCATGGAATAATTTATCGTATTTCTGACAGCTAATGGGTAAGCCCAGTTCACATAGTGCCTAAGAATTCTGGTGTGACTGTAGTTCCCAATGCCAATAATGAACTAATTCCAACTCGTGTCCAATCTGGGTGGAGAGTATGCATAGACTATAGGAAACTTAATGTGGCAACCTGGAAGGACCACTTTCCATTGCCATTCATTGACCAGATGTTAGAGAGGTCAGTTGGACATGAATACTATTGTTTTCTTGATGGATATTTCGGCTATAACCAGATCCCAATTGCTTTAGAGGACCAACATAAGACCACTTTTACATGCCCATATGGAACATTTACTTACAGGAGTATGCCCTTTGGGCTTTGCAATGCCCCTACTACGTTCCAATGATGCATAATGAGCATATTTTCTGACATGGTCAAAAAATTCTTAGAAGTATTTATGGATGACTTTTCAATTCATGGGAATTCCTATTCTGAATATCTTCGTCATCTCTCTAGTTTTGAAAAGGTGCATATCTAAGAATTTAATTTTGAATTGGGAGAAATGCCATTTCATGGTTAAATCTGGTATTGTTTTAGGCCATGTAATATCCAAGGAGGGAATTAAGGTAGATAGAGCCAAAGTGGATTTAATTGATAATTTACCACCTCCCCAATCTGTTAAGGACGTTCGATCTTTTCTAGGGCATGCAGGCTTCTACAGAAGGTTTATTAAAAACTTTAGTCAGTTAGCCATGCCTCTCACTTCATTACTTGCCAAAGATCAAACTCTTAAGTTTTCTAAAGAGTTCCTAGAATCCTTCAAACAACTTAAGAAGGAGTTGATCAATGCACCCATTGTTCAACCACTGTTTGGACTAAACCTTTTGAGCGATATGTGATGCTTGGATTTTGCCATGGGGCGATTTTGGGTCAAAAGATTAATAAGTTGCCTTGTCATTTATTATGCTAGTAGGACCTTAAATGATACACAACTCAATTATACAACCCTTGAAAAAGAATTTTTAGCGATTGTGTTTGTATTAGAAAAGTTTCTATCTTACTTAGTTGGTTCACATGTGGTGGTGTATCTTGATCATTCGCTCTCGGATACTTAGTTCAAAAGAAGGATGCCAAAGCCCGTCTCATTAGGTGGGTTTTACTTTTGCAAGAGTTTAATTTAGAAATTAGGGATAAAAAAGGAGTTGAAAACCTAGTTGCAGACCATTTATCTCGGCTTCCCAATTCCTTGATTGTTGATTCTCCAGTCAACGAGAACTTTCCAGATAAACAGTTATTTGTAGTGTCCAGTGAACCATGGTTTGCTGACATTGTCAACTTCTTAGTTTCAAGTGTGACTCCGGATCACTAGTCCACCCAATATAAGTATAGGTTTCATTCCCAAGTTGAGCACTTTTTCTAGGATGATCTTTATTTTTTTAAGATATGCCCGAATCAGATTATCCGACGATGTGTTCCTGATCATGAGCAACATTCTATTCTCTCTTTTTGTCATGATCATGCATGTGGTGGATACTTTGGACCTAAGAAGACTGCCGCAAAGGTTCTCCAATACGGATTTTATTGGCTCACTCTTTTTAGAGATGCTTTTGATTTTTGTAAGGCTTATCCTGCCTGCCAGTCTTTTGGCCGTATCAATAAGAGAAACATAATGCCCCTCAACCCTATTTTGGTAGTTGAGATCTTTGATGTATGGAGCATCGATTTTATAGGACCATTCCCTAATTCCTTTGGGAATTTGTACATACTTTTGGCCGTTGATTACGTTTCTAAATGGATAGAGGCCATACCTTGTAAATCTAATGACCACAAAGTGGTGGTCCAGTTTCTCAAAGAAAACATTTTTTTCTGCTTTGGTGCACCACGTGCAATAATTAGTGATAAGGGTACTCATTTTTGTAATCGACCTTTTGAGGCCTTAATGAAAAAGTATGGGATCACCCATAAGTTATCTACCCCTTATCACCCCCAACTAGTGGCCAAGTGGAGGTGTCTAATAGGCAGATCAAACAAATCTTGGAGAAAACTATTAATCCCAACCATAAGGATTGGTCCCTTAAGCTCATTGATGCCTTGTGGGCCCATCGGACTGCATTCAAGACCGATCTTGGTCAGTCTCCCTACCGTTTGGTGTATGGGAAAGCTTGTCACTTACCAATTAAGTTGGAGCATAAGGCCTTTTGGGTCATCAAGAAACTCAACTTTGATTTGTTTGATGGGGGAATTCATCGTAGGCTCTAACTATCTGAGTTGGAGGAACTTAAGAATGAAGCCTATGAAAGTTCTATGATTTACAAGGAAAAGACCAAAGCTTTCCATGATAAGCACATTCTGCATAAATTTTTTACAATTGGTAATAGGTCTTATTGTATAACTCTCGATTGCATCTTTTTCCTGATAAGCTTAGATCCCGATGGGATGGCCCATTTGTTGTCTATAATGTAAATCTCCATGGGGCTGTGGAGATTTTGAATCAAAAGCAGGGGTAATTTCAAGGTTAATGATCGACATTTGAAACCATTCCTCGAGTTTCTTATCTTTGGTAGTGAAGAGGTCATGGATCTCCATGAACCTCTTTACTGATGATTAACTTTTAATCAGGTATGACCCCTTACATTGTCTTCATTTTAATTCTTTCCATGCATTGAGGACATTGCATGACTTAAGTGTGGGGGAGGGAAAACCCGGTTTCTGCTTTTTCCACTTTGTTTTATTTTTTATTTTTTTGTTTTTTTTTTGAGCTTGCTAAAGGATGAAGTCCTACTTTGGCTTTTGGCTAATGATCATACCATTCGGTTGCTTGATGTATGAAAATAAAAGTTTTGACTAAGGTACCCATTTTGAGCGTATAAAACCCTATTGAGAAGAAAAAAACAAGTGCGTGTCTTAAGATGGGACTTTCTTCTTAAAAATAAAAGACCCCTATTTTATGGTGTTGGACCATATGTAAGTCTGTGGGTTCCTTATACTTTTGATTTGGAGTTGAGACATTCTTTTAATTTGGCATGAGTTGACAAATGCACAATTTTAAATGAAATGTGAAATGTGGCATAAAGAAGAATAAGAGTTGATTCCCTTGGAACTAGACAGGGCATTGAGCCTCAGGAAGCGTGGTGTCTTGATCGAAATTCCTTGGGAGAAAACTTCTGAAGGAACTCTAGCATCACTGTCTTTATGGGCATATGCAAAAAGTGAAGCTACATAGTAACTTGGGTGTCTGGTGTTTGCTCCACCATGTCATTCAGGCCAAAAGTAGTGGAGTAGAATAGAGTTTATTAAGCGAAAAAAAAAGGAGAAAAAAAATATACAAATGTCGTTAATGCTTAGTAATATGTTTTGGTCAAAAACATTCCAGCATATAGTCATTGATTCCCTATTTCTTCACAAGTGGTTTTGCCTTAAGATAAGGATGTTTTGGAAGAGACGAGGTGAGTTCCAAATTAAGAAATATGCTAGTGCCTGGAATTGATGAAGGACAATGAAAGTTCAAGTGTGGTGGTCCCTTGTAAGAGAAATTATCTTTACTCCTGATCGGTATAGCCTCACCTTTAGCCAAGGTTGGGATTTGTTTATTCTAAATTTTGGGTGTATATTCATTACAAACACCCATGAAACACAACTCGTCCACTAGGGGTGACCTAGGGGTTTAAAGGTTTGTTGCACATGCTAAGTGCAACCGTGACTCCTACAAAAGTGAGTTAAGATTTTGATTTTTATTCTTTTTCTTTTTGTTTTTCTTGAGGACTAGCAAAGTCTAAGGGTGGGGGAATTCTGATGAGCACATTTATGTGTGAAATCTAGGGTAATAAAATATGTATTTTATATATTTAGAATGGTGCTACCTTGGGTTTTACTCTCTTTTTGCAGGTTTTGTATTTTAAAGGCTTTAAGCATTATCGGACATCATATCTCTCCAACAACAACTACCTAGTGTAGTTGGTGAGCTAAGGTGTGCAAAATTCCCTTGCTCACCAGGAGGTCTCAAGTTCGAATCTCATGGTTGTTTTTTTTTGGAGAATTTTATTAAAGAATTCCTACTTTTCACTCCCTTAAAGCACTAAGGGCATGGAGGGGATTTCCACATCAAATTAGAAGCAAGGAAAATCGTGGAAGGGGTTCCTGCCCAAGAAGAGAAGAAAAAAAAAGAAAGAAAAAAAATGGAGAAATAAATCTTGTCCAGATCTTCTCTCTCCTCCACATCATCACCAAAAGATTGTCCAAATCACACAAAGCAAGAAGGAAAATCATCCCTTGGAGGGAGAAAAAGAAGAGAAGAAAAAAAAAGGAAAGAAAATAAGTAAAAAAAAAAATTATAGGAAATTTCTCCAAGTTTATTTCTCTCTTCTCTCTCCTCTACCTTAGCACTTTTGGTCTCAAAAGATCTCACTACCAATTGTGGGTTTCTCCCTTTTAAGAAAGAGAAATTTGTTACCCTACCCCTCCATTCCCTATAAATACAACTCATATAAGAGGAAGGGAGACACTTCATCCTTCTTCTAGGTTTTTTTTAGTTGCTCCATCTCTGTCTCTAATTTTCTCTTTCTCTAGCTTTAGTTCTGGGTTTATGTTTTAAACACTTTTGTAAGTTCTTTTTATTCAATTAATGCAAGGACTTTTGTTTTTAATTCAGTTTTTTTATTTTTATTGTCTAAGCATTTAGAGTTGTAATTTTCAAGTTCTAGTTTTAGGCTTAGTTCTAGGTGACAAGAACAAGCTATGAAGCATGTCTTTCAAGTTCCATTTTTTTTTCTTTAGATTTTTTTTCTCTAGTACTAGAAATTTCAGATTTGGTTTATTCCAGATCTGGTTTTTAGTATTGGTAGTATCTCAAATCGATCAAGTTTTCAGTTCAAGGGTTGAAGTTCAAGTAAGTAGGCTCCCTCAATAGTCTTTTCTCCCCCCTCTTATTCCCTCTTCTGACTACCCTTTATTTCTTAATTTAGGATTTTAATTTCAGTCGTTACATTATTGCTATCCCTTTCCCCCAAGGTTCATGACTAGTGTATGTGTTGGCTTTGCCCCTCCTAGCCATAGAACCATCAATTTATTGCTTTCAGTTTAATTGTCTCTCTTTCCCTAAAGCCAAGTAGAGTAATCCTTGTAAGAGTGACTCTCTGATCAAGTAGGGAAGCTCATATTATGATGCATCTCTCGGGCTAAGTAGAAAAACCTACTTGTGAGTCTCTCGCTAGCTTTCTCCCCTTTCTTTTATTTTATTTTTATTTCAGATTTTTTTTCCTTTATTGTTTTTTTTTTAAATTGCGTGGGTTGTTTATTTTCAGTTATTTATTTATTTAATTTTAATTGCGTGGCTTGCGTCTTTAAATTCTTAGATGACGAATGGTTAGGACGTTATTTTAGATACATATGTTTAGGACAGTAATTAGAATTAGACCACAACCATTAATCGGTTCACTTTCGCATTATTAAAAGAAGTAAAAAAATAAAGTGGCTGCTCTCTCTGTGTTCAACCAGTAGCTACACTGATCCGTACACTTGTTGTTACATTTAAAATCTCAAACAGCTGTCACAAGTGGCATTCCTAGGCCACATTGTTCCAGCCAAGGGCATAGAGGTTGACCGAGGCAAGGTGAAGGCAGTTCTAGAATGGGAGACTCCCAAGAGTGTAGCAGACAAGTGTAGTTTTTAGGATTGGCTAGATACTACAAGAGGTTTATCGAGAACTTCTCTCACATTGCTACTCCAATGACCCGACTCACACGAAAGGGTGTAAAATTTGAGTAGTCGATGCTTTAAGAAGAGCTTTAAGAGCTAAGGCAAAAGTTGGTATCGACTCGGTTTAACTATTCTAACGATGCAATTGGTATGGTTGTTTATAGTGATGCCTCCAAGTGGGATTGGGTTGTATATTGATGCAGCATGGGAAATTTATTGCTTATGCATCCCATTAGTTGAAGGATTATGAGAAGAACTACCCCACCCTTGATTTGGGTTGGCGGTCATGATTTTTGCACTGAAAATCTGGAGACACTACCTGTATGGTGAGAAGGGTAAGATCTTCAGTGACCATAGGAGGCTCAAGTAATTCTTCACCCAAAAGGAGCTTAACATGAGATAGAGGCGTTGGTTAGAGTTGATGAAGGATTATGGTTGTACTATCCACTATCACCCAGGAAAGGCCAATGTGGTAGCTGATGTACTTAGTCAAAAATCCCAATCACTGACTCTTGCATTCTTGACCACCAATGAGTATCTCCTAGGAGGCCAGGAAGCTAGACTTGGAGCTATTAGTAGAGGTGTCACCTTGTCACTATCGGCATTGGTGGTACAACTTAGTGCGGTGGATAGGATAGGCTGCGACTTAGGTTATTAATCTGAGTTGCGGTGATAGCGAGAATGCGGAAGGAACCCAAAGGACCCATTTCTCGTGGTAAGCATGATTCTCAAGTTCAAAGGGAGGTTGTGTGTGCCTAGTGATGGTGAATTGAGAGACACAGTTTTAAGAGAGGCATATAGCTCTCCATACTCCATTCACCCTGGTAGCACTAAAATGTACAAGGACCTCAAGGGCTCCTATTGGTGGAGGGGAATGAAGAATGATGTGGCCACGCATGTATCTAGATGCCTCACATGCCAGCAAGTCAAGGCTGAGGGACAGAAGGCCCATGGATTATTACAGTCCCTACCTATTTCGAAGTGGAAATAGGAGAATATTACCATGGACTTTATCATAGGCCTACCCTGTACACAAACGGGTATGGATGCCATTTGGGTAGTTGTGGACCGCTTGACCAAGGTTGCTCACTTTATCCCAATCAATATCACATTTTCTATGGATAAGTTGGCCAAGTTATATGTCGATAAGATCATCAGGTTGTATGGTGTACCAGTTAGTATCATCTCTGATCGAGATCCTAGGTTCACTTCCAAGTTTCGGACATATGTGTAGAAGGCTATGGGCACACAATTGGCTTTCAGCATTGCCTTTCACCCTCAGACCGATGGTCGGTTGGAGAGGACTATTCAGATATTGGAGGATCTACTCCGAGCATGTACCTTGGATATGAGTTATAGCTGGGATGAGCACATTTTATTTATTGAGTTCTCCTACAACAACAGTTATCATGCCACTATCGGAATCTCCCCATTCGAGGCATAGTATGGTAGGAAGTGCCGAGCTCCACTCTATTGGGATGAGGTTGGTGGCGACATATTTTGGGTCAGGACTTGATATAGGCTACCGGTGAGAAGATGAATGTGATCAACGAAAGGATCAAGGTAGCCAGTCTAAGCGAGAAAAGCTATCAGGATGCTAGGAGGAAACATCTGGAATTTGGTGTTGGAGACAATGTCTTCTTACAGATCTCCCCAGTTAAAGGTGCGATGAAGTTCGGCAAGAAGAAAAAGTTTAGTCCAAGGTTTATGGGACCGTATGATGTACTGGAGAGGATCGGACTGGTAACTTACCGAATAGCCTTGCCACCAGGGTGGGAAGGTACACATGATGTCTTCCATGTATCTATGTTGAGGAAGTACAATCCTGACCTGACTCACGTCATGACTTACATACCTCGTGAGTTGGATGAGGATTTTGTCTATGTGGAGTATCTGGAGAAGATTGTTGATCAGAAGGACCATGTTCTTCACAATCGAACCGTTTCCTTTCATTAAGGTGAAATGGATGAACCACCCTGAACAGGAAGCATCTTGGGAGCGAGAAGATGAAATGATGAAACAGTATCCTAGATTATTTGATTTGCCAAGTATGTTCAATTTCGAGGATGAAATTCTTGTAAGGTGGGGGGGGATGTTACACCCATGCCCTAATCTGGTCTAATTTGAACTATTGTGACAGGCCTCGGATCGGAGATCAAAAGTACGATTGGGTTTTGGCTCGTGGCTGCACATTCCTAAAGGGTAGAGATGACCCCACATGTTAGTGCATTGTGTGCTGTCCAAGCTGGAGGATTCATACCTCCGATCCCAGACAGTAAGTGACTGACTCCCCACTTGATTTCTAGACGCATCAAAATTGTTGAATATCCTTGAGCATGTCCAAGGGTAACCACCCGTGTAAGGCCAACCATGGGACAACAAGCTATCTTGGCCACTGGAAACAAGCCATCGGAAGCAGCCTGGGCCTAAATCTGGTGCCTGTTTTTGGTGGGTTGACAGGCTGCTATCGTGGTTTCGATGCTTGTGGTTCCCTCCACTCACATCGTAAATGGTTCCGGATGATCCCAAATCATCCTCCACATTTTTCTCTTGATGTGGGCACCTTGTGGACCTAAATGTCGGGTCCTCGTGCCCCAAATTTCATTTTAAATTGGTGGTTTAAAGAGGTCCAAACCAAATAGACCCTAAGGCCCACTTAAGTTATAAGTTGGGAAATGAGGATTCATATCCTCATTTCCTTTTCTTAATAGGAGAGGAGAGGAGGAGAGGAGAAGAAGAAGAGGAAGAGAAGGGATTGGAGGCATGCACAGGTGCGGTTGTGCATTGTTGCGAGTACTTTGGAGGTAAGTATAACCTCCCATACCACTCTCCTCTTCATTTTGACCTAGACAAAGCTAGGTATGGATGGAATCTTGATGAACACACCATGTTAAGGTTGTAGGATGAGTGTTCTAACCTCCCAATATTGTTCAGAGCTCAAACCAAGCCCGGTGAGCTCGGTAATATGTAATGCCAAAAAACTAACTAGGGTTTTGATGCGTTCGATCGCGTATCTCCCAAATGTCTTAGTGGAATTAGAATTTTATTGTCTTAGAATGATGCTAAGAACATCCCTACAAACTCCATGGAACAAATCCGAAAATCTGGCTGAGAAAATCCCCAAATTAGTTGGGTGACTGAACCACCATTGAAAGCAGCCCACGGATCCTTGAGTCTATTTTCGGTGGCATATTTCGATGGGCATGGAGCCTTATGTGCTTTCGTCACCTCCATTGGTAACAGTCTAATATTTCCGATGGAAATACCCTATTTTGATGGTTGTTTACGGTGACATTCTTGTCATTAGGAGCGATGTCTGTACATTTTGGGGTGACTTGTGTAAGTCTCTCCGATGTTCTCGACACGTAATGATGTACAATTCCCTTTGTGTCTAGGACAATGATGCACCGTGCCTGAAGCGAAATTGATTGGATTAATCGGTGGCCTTACTTGAACCCTAAAACAAGCAGAGATCAACAAGGTGAGGATGGACTATGTTTATTCCTAAAATGTTTATTATCATTAAATTGCTCACATGTTTAGAATTTTATGTTTAGTTGTAATTATTCAAATCGATTATGATATGCTACTTGTCATTTCTGATTTTGATATGAATTGCATGGAAATGTATGATGGGATTCAATATAGCCGAGGTGGTCGAGTATCGTGATCGCCGTGTGTTTGGTTGTGTGTGTGAGATAGAATTCAGCATGGGGAGGTGATACGGTGCCATGATTGTCATATGTATGTTGCATTCATACATTGATTATGTGCATTAGAGTTAGTTGTAGTCACGGGTTACACTTTGTGGCCAAGGTCTCATTGGTATCGTGCACCCTGGGACTGTATTTGGAAATAGATACGCTTTGTGGTCAATGTCTTGCCGGTGCTGCATAGTCCATACTAAACTATGATATGTATCCTAGATTAGGTAAACGGTCTCAGGTTACACCTTGTAGCCAAGGTCTCTCTGGTATCGTGTACCTGGGACTGTATTTGGAAATGGATTACACTTTGTGGCTGAGGTCTCTCCGGTATCGTGTATTCTATACTAACTGTATCATTATAAAGGCATGTAGTATGTATATGGTTAGGTATCACTCCCTATGCTATGCACCCTTTCCAATAGGGGTTGAAGTGTTGGATAACCCATTGTGGTATGTTTGATTTGCCTTTCTGAAGTGCCACACCCACAGTACGATGTGATTGTAGCCGGAGGCGGGAATCTATCCGGCGTGGCCGATGTGTTACTGGTGCTATGACTACCAGGAGGGGGTTATCATGGGTTTCTTTGGGTGACCCATGGATGCATATGGGGACGAGCGGGCTTCTAATCACGGCTAGGGTTTGTATCATTGCATAGTCAATGTCATTTCGAGGCGAGATACAGCCTAATGCTCCATAGTAGCATTTACTAGACTTAGTTTATATTGTTAGGTGGATAATAAACAAATGAACTGCATCACGAGCATCATGGACTATGTGTTTAATTTCCTCAATCATGCATCATAAATTACTACTGCTATTGACTTGCTTGGATGTGCTTAATCCCACCCCTCACTGAGGGAGTTGGAAAGCTCACCCCACGTATACATCCCTTTTTAGATGATAATGCAGGTACCGTGGTTCCCATGGCGGGTGACCCAGTATCTTCTGGGTCAGAGTATGGTGTGAGCGACTGGTGGATGCCAGAAGTGGAGGAGTTTGATCAGGACTGTGTTTACGACCACGTCTTCGCGCATCGTGAGATTTTACATCATATTTTGATACTTTGGATATGACTATAGATTGTATATTTTCTTGAGATTATATTATATGTCATGGATTAATGTAACAGAATAAATCGGTTATTTCTATTATATTATCATTAGATGTTTCCCCATTTTATTTATAATTCCGCTAATATACTCTGATTCGGCTGCTTATGTTGGTTTGTGATGTGAGATTGTGAAAATGTTAAAGTATTGCTATCAGAGATCCTAGTAGATTGGTAAGACAGGTACTTGTCTTACTCACACCACCGGTATTCCTAATGGTAAGTTGGGTCTGTTGGGAGTGGGGTGTGACACTTCACGCTAACTAATCTTCATTCTAATCTAGAAAGATCAATTCTCAAGCCCTCCGGTTTGGAAACTACCTCTAGACCCCTTCTGGTAACAACATCATCAGATGGCTTATTTAGGTATGGCAAATTTTCTTATTTGATTCCTTCCTAGAAGTGGTTCATCAAATCATTCTATCACCTCTCGAACTTTCATTCAAAGGTGTTCACTTTGTAGGCACAAACTGGTCAATATGTGGTGTGTCCACTTATGTCGGTGAGGAATCACTATGCCCTTCCACTGAGTACTCAACTTAGAAAAATAGACGACCTTAGGGCGTGCCAATCAAGCTCATCACAAGAAGAAAGGAAAAATGAAGTTCTGATCTTGTATCAGATCATTGCCAATTTTTTAGTCATTCAGGATTTTCAATTAGACAGTATGCTTTTGGGATTTCTATACATACTCCCTGTAGGCCTATACTATTGTGATTGAGATTCATTTCTTAGTTTTACCCATGTCCTTTCTATTATTTTTTATTTTTTTAATAATTTTTTATAACTTTGTGACTTATAATCAGCATTATGGTCTTGAATAGTTGTATCTTAGAGAATTAAGGGACATAGTTACCAATGGAAACCTCTCAAAGTTTCACGAGCCTCCAGTGAATCGATGATTCAAATTGTGAACCATGTATCATGTCTTAGGGATATTTTCAACTTTTACCATTAAATTGTTGCTGATTCAGCCGAGCAGAGGATTCATGCTTGTACTTACTTCCATTTCATTCTTTGTTTCTTCTTCCTTAACATCCCTATCAGTATGTACTGAATGTTGCTCACTCTGAAGATAGATATCCCCTCCAAACAATGTTAACATTACTCATCTAGTAGTTTAATATGTCTTCAATAAGACTTACTTTTTGAAAAGGGAAAGGAGTTTTTCTATTCAAGGACAATTTTGTCATATTTTCTCTTGAGTTACGATAGTTTTAATGTGGTTTATCTACTCCTTATTGCTAAATTGTATAGCAAGCACCCAAAACATAAAATTTATTAGCTTGAAAGGAGCAACCTAAGTTGAAAAGCTTAATTATGTCCATTATGAGTGCTTTGTTATCGCTTTTGACTAGAAGCACCAATTCTTGTAGGAGATGTTGAACCCTCGCATTTGCCATAGTCATGGAATATGTTGCTAGAGGAACATCTTGTGAGGATCTACAATGCGGTAGATTCAACGAAGATGAGGTAAAATAAAGGCATGAAGGAATGAATAATTATGAGAATCTTATATCATTTAGAAAATGGTATAGTCTGACTTAAACCATTTTATAAGTACTTATGCTCTCAATCTAGACTCTCTATATGATCCTAGCTATATAGACTAGCCATGAATGATTCATATCCAAATGAGGTAGTTTAGGTTCTTTGATATCTTTCTTGTTTTCATATAGTCACAAGAGTTGTGGACCTTTGTGGTGTTTGTTATTTGGATTACTAGAATTTTCTCATTTTTTTTATCAATATAGTGATTATTTACAATTCATTTCCATTGCTCTATCTCTTTTGGTTAAATCTGATAAGGTACTTCTTTCCTTTAGAGAGAGAGAGAGAGAGAGAGAGAGAGAGAGAGAGTAATTCTTTCTAGAATTGATATCGGAGTTAGTTAGAAATAGGGCATGAAAGGGTCTTCTTTTAGGCTAGCTTGTTGTTTGTAGTTTGATGCGGAAGGTCTGTCCTATTGGGATATTGGCCTATTGTGAAGCACTTTCTTTATAGTTTTTCTTAATAAATTTAATTTATTGAATATATATATATACACACACAAGTCAAGCTGCTGCCACTCGGTGGTATACTCTACCAAACATGTTGAAACATATATTTATCTCTTTAGAAGATCTCAGTCTTTCTTGGGTTGGATTGTTTTAATTTGAACTATAGCTTGCAAAAAATCTACTAGAAGATCTTAAGTTGGAAAACACACTCTTAGAAGGTAGCTTGACACCACATCTAAATTTTTTTGACTTTGGGTATCCAAAGGTTATTATGATTTTGTATAGATTATATAGAATATCATACGGTTTCTGTCACACCCTACTCCCACTACTAGCGGTGTGAATAGGACACTTACCCATCCTATATCTCTACTAGGATCTCTGATAGTAGTACCATAATCGTCACAATCACAACATAACTAAACAATATAAAATCATCAATCAAAGCACAAATATAAGTGGAATCATATAAATCCAATAGGGAAGAACTAATGTTAAATATATATTGCATAACAAGTTTATTCCTCTCCACATTCACTAAAACATAAGTATAATAATCCACAAAATAACATCTAAAAATATGGCACCGAAGAAGACAACAGTCCTACTCTCAGCTTAGGGTGCAGCATACCCACAATATAAGAAGCATAGTCGGGATTGTGCTCCTTAGGCTCTGGTGTCCACCAATTGCCCCCATACTCAGCCATAGAAGAGGATGTGTCACTACCCAACGACACTAAGGTACTTGCATCATCATTTAAAAAGCAGCACACATATGGTGTGAGCTCCAACTAGCTCAGTAAGGGATGGGGTTCATGCAAACACACACACTTAGGCTATGATGCAAAAATGATGCAATTGATTTTACATCAACCACCTAATATACAACTAAGTCGGGTTCATGCTATTACGGCATTGATGGTTGTATTTGGTCCCAAAATTGCACATCGGTTACCCAATGATACAAACCCTAGTGTCATTAGGAGCCTACCGATCCCAATGTGACCATCGATCACCTAGCAAACCCTAATAACACCCTCACAGCAGTCACGACACTAGAATCACCATCGATCATGTCGGACTAGTTTTCTCCTCTAGCAACAATCACATCATACCTTGGAAGTGGCATTACGGAAGGGTTCATCAAACATATCATAGTTAGGTTATCCAAAATTGACCCTCTTTTGAAAAGGATCATTGCATAGGGAATGTGACCTAACCATAATATGGTACATGCCTTTCATAAAGATACAAGTAGTATAGAATATAATACTAGAATCACCATCGGCTACATCGCATCCATGTGAAACCTTAACTAGCATACATACAGTTTAATATGGGATACGCAGTATCGAACTACCATCCCATTTCCAATTATAACCATGGAGTACATAGTACCCGAATTGCCATCGGCCACACCTTGCATTCATGGCCATAGATAATTATAATGCACACCCAATGCATAATGCAATCATCCACATGGCGATCACGATATCAGAATCCACCTTGGCTACATCGGTTTCGTCACACAATAAAAATCATATATCAGTTCAAATTCAATAAAACACATCATACTATTTAAAAATAGCATACATGTGATTTAGTTATCTAAAATTGGTTGCTATAGCATGCATACAATTCTAGAAGGTTAAAAACACTCCAAAAGAAAGTGGACCACTACTCACCTCGTCTATCAATCGGGCAAGTGAAATTCCCTAGTTAAATACGATTCAAACCCCACTAGGCCTCCTTTGAATTGTGATCGTCTCTTTCCTAGTTGCAATGGTAAACAAGTTTTAACACGTGTTAAAAATACCTATGGGGTCTCATAGGGTTTCTCCCAAAAGTTCCAAAGCTGTCAATTGCAGTTCAACAAGTTCATCGATCTGAGTCCTTTGGCTAGAGATTGTCCGCCGGTGGGCTCTGTCGATGACTTGCCTAGAAGTCCAACAACTTCAATGGGTTTTTTGCTCTAACCCTTTTGTCGAGAATTGTTCTATGGGGATTGTAAGGGTCTTCACCACCATTCATCCAAATTTATTTAATCTCTTTTGCACCAAGCCATTTGGAAGATATGCGAATTAACGACCAACGCTACCTTCCTTTTTTCTCAAAATGACTCGAGCTTGGGTAGCTCACTTTGAGCTTAGGAATCATACAAGGAGTGCAATGCACACCACCCTAGCTACCAAAAGTCACCGGGTCGAGGTGTACCACTCCAACTTTGGCGAATCCATGGTTCACTACATAGCAAAATCCAAAATGGGAAGGAAATGGGTTTGGGGATGGTATACACTTACCATTGGTGGCAGCGGCCACACGAACTAAGAGAGCTCCTTCCCTCCTTCCTTCTTCTCCTTTGCTTTCTCCTCTTTTCTCTCCTGTCCCATATTTTGTTCAATTGAGAATGAGCTTATTTCTCCCTTATATAGTGAGTGACCTTAGGGCCTATTTTCCTATGCTACATTTTGGAACCAAACCGATTTAAGGTGATGATCGGGTCACATGGACCTACCAAGGACTCACAAGGTGTGCAAGTCGGGAGGAAAGGTTCCATGTAGTGTGGAAGGATGGGTGGAGTTGGACACGATCGCATAGCGGTCGTCAGGAATTTGAGGCATTCGGTACAACAAGGGCCAGTAGGTCACCTATTGGGCTATTTAGTCGATGGGGTGCTCTTGGTGGCATACTTAGTTGTTGTATTTTCCACCTTCAACCCTCTTTTGTCAATCAATAGGGGTTTCTTAGGGATATGCACAAGGTATTCCCATCCCATTTTACTATGTAAGGGGTTCAAGTGGGGAGGTGTTAGGTCACTTACCGTTTAGGCTTGGAAGGTTTAAATCCTTTCGGTCGTTGACAAGCATTGCATTGGCAAGTAGGGTCATCCTTCCTTCGTGATAGTAGATTATGGTAATCCGAGTCATTTGTCTTG
Source organism: Macadamia tetraphylla (assembly GCA_022985045.1). NCBI lineage: Eukaryota > Viridiplantae > Streptophyta > Magnoliopsida > Proteales > Proteaceae > Macadamia > Macadamia tetraphylla. The sequence goes on along the minus strand of CM040972.1, from coordinate 36,218,433 downwards.
ACAACATTCGACATGAGACCTAATACAAGGTTAAATTTGACTAGATTAGGGCATGGATGTAGATTTCAATGTCAAAGGAAGGAAGCCTAGGGTTTGTAAGCAAAAGGAAGTAGTTATGCGAGGGTAAGTTGAGGAAAAGATGTAACATTTTCATCTCACATGACCAAATCCTTAGTTTGCCCTCTGGTTTTTCTAATGTAAACCTTTGTTGATGTTATTGTTGGATTTATAAACTTAATTAATTATTGGGTTGATTAAATGGGTGAGAATCAAATTGCATGAATCGGTTCGGTCCACTCTCAAGTTTAGGGATTTCTGGCCCAACCCATTTTGGTTTACGGTTTTGGGTGTGAAACGTATTATAAATACTAAATTTTGGATCCCTAAAGTCGTCATTCACTCTTCCCTACTTTACCATTATAGTGAAAGAACTCAAAAATGTTTGAGGGCTGTAGAAAATCCATAGCCAAGAAAAGAAGCTGAAGAACGCATCTATTGTTTTTTAGTATACTAGGTGCAAGTACAAATCGATCCTCCTTTATATTTTGATTCGACTTCATATTCTAGTTATGCATGTAGGAACCTACTAGGGTGCATTGTGAAACCCTAAAAGGTCTAACAAATGGTATCGAGCAACCCATACGGGTCTAGAATCAATTCATACAATATGTTTTTAATGTACAATGTATAGAATCATTGAGTTTATGGAGATCCTCCATTAGAAAGAACTTTAATTTTTAGGAAATCTAGTTTTTTATATTTTAAAAACTGCAAATAAGTTGTAGATGGAGGTTGTAGGAAGAAAAGGAGAAAGAAAGGTAGGATTTTAGAAATCCAAATGTTAAAATTCACTTGTACTCTTTGTTTTTAAGTTATGGGTTAAAAGTTAGTGTGGTCTACTTCTTAAGCAATTTTGTAGTAGGCCTAAGTCATATTAATTAATGGGCTTAAGTCATATTAAGTCATGGGCTGGTCTACTTCTTAAATAGTAATGAGCTTAAGTCATATTAAGTCATGGGCTGGGTCTACTTCTTAAATAGTAATGGGCTTAAGTCATATTAAGTCATGGGCTAGGTCTACTTCTTAAGTAATGGGTTTAGACCCATTGATTTAAATGAATTGTTATGGTTCAAGTGAACCAAACTAAGGTAAACCAACTAATCCAAAATGGTTCAACCGAATTAAACCAATTATAAACTGATCAGGTCAAGTCGATCAGATATCCGACCCACTGACCTAGAAAATTACCTATTTGGGTTTTCTGACGAGTCACCAAAAAATTTCGACGGCGGTGACTTGTTAGATGTTAAGGAAAAAAAAAAACTTTAAGTCTTGTTTGTTTATTTCTTAAATGAATAGTGACTTAAAGGCACATTTCTTGGGTCTTATAAGACAAGGACTCTCGCGTCTATTTGTTTGTAACTTATAAGGCGAGGGCATGTTTATTCGATACGTAAGGGCTCATTTGGATTATGGTTTTTGGATTTTAATTTAAAAACTAGTTTAAGCGTTAATTTGAGGGTCGTTTAAGGCCAAATTAAAATCCATTTTTACATTGGATTCATTGGTTTAGGTCAAATTTAATATTATAATTTGTTTTGTGACATCTTTATTTGTAATTTTATGTTATGTTTGTATTTAGTCACTAGAAGCCATTAATTATAAATGTGTCTATACTAATGGCTATTGTGAGATTGTGAAGAATTTTGTCACTTGAAATGGGTGTTATTTGGTAGCAGGTAGTCTTCACATAATGCTTAATTGGTTTTTAGAGTTGAATCAATTTTATTAAGAGTCCTAGGTCTTGTAAATAATAGAATACCATTGATCATCATAATGTCACTCTATCATATCTTTGGGGATGTTGTGGATAAATATTTAATTGATCGAACCGGTGGGAGGATATAATGTTTATATGGTTCGATCGGTGGGAGGATGTTCAATATTCTAGGTTGCTTTCAATACAAGAAATTAAAACTTAGATTTTGTTCCATAATTATTTTGGAGCAGTGATAGTGTTTTGGCTTTGTTCTATAGTGGCTTCAAAGCTGTATTTCTATTCATGCATGCTTATGCATTAGTTTATCATACCATGATATTGAAAATTTATTCATGAATGACATAGGTAAAAATTAATGGCATTTTTGCTTGCATATCACATTTGGGACAACCTATAATGAATTAATATGTTGGAATTAAACTAGATGTAAGCACGCACATGCTTAGCTACATAGTACATCTCTAAAAAATCATGAAAGGGTGAGGTGGAATTCACCAAAGTGGCACATCCTATTCTTCCACATTTTTTCCCCAGTGCAGCAAAGTTGGTGACCTTTACCTAAAGGTGATATCACCCAAGTTAAAGAAAATAATAGTAACCTAGAGATTTCTAAGCCCAAAGGTGAAGGGACCTCGAAAGTTATTGGTGTTTTCACAGTACATGTGGATTTGCAAGAGCATCAGTGCATTCTTAGTTCAAATGATAGGAATATAATTACAATTGTGTCTTTTGTTTGATTTTTTATTGTCTTGATGACACATTTAAATGTATGTTTCTGAATATAAAATTACACATCTCCAAAGAAAAAGATATGATAGGATTAAGTAGAACCCACAAAAGTGGTACATTTAATTCGATTATATCTTCCTCAACAGTAAAGGTAACATTTCTCCAAAGATGATGTCATCAATGTTTGTGGATAAATATTCACATATCAGGAAGGATCATTGACTTAAGAGTTCTTTTGCCCAAAGATGATTGATTTTTTGAATGTTAGCATTCTTTTCACAATTAAAACAAGGAAATAAGAGGATCAGTGAATTCCCATCCAAAAGGGTAGGGATACAGTTTTAATTATAACTCTTATTTAAAACACATTGATTATATTACATGCTTTAATATTATGGTTTATATTTTAAAATTTGGCATGTATTGCATTGTTATTATTGCCCTAGCAGGATGACCATTCCCTCAAGTTGTCTTCCATCCCAGTTCTTAGTAGTGATAACTATCAAAATGGGTGGAGGAATTATAATTGCATTTGGGTCTTCTTGACTTAGAATTAGCACTTAGGGAATCTAAATCTAGTCCTGCATAGACACTAGTTAGAAAAAGGAAGTGAGTAGAAGTTGAAGCTATTAGAGTAGTTAGGATTTCTCTAAGTTCGGACATAGGCGTTTGATATAGAGATTTGGTTCTTTTTACTATTTGTTTATGGTTGAGTGTTTAGGCCGTAAATTTTGGGGCATAGTTTGATGGAATATGATTATGTTTTAGCATTTATATTATGTAAGGTTATTCCATTTCTTAATTGCTTTATGATTTCATTTGTGCATTGTTTATAGATAGTAATTGCCACAGTTTAAAAGCGTTGCCACAATCCAAAGGTAATATGCGCTACTATTCAATGGCAATGTTTGCCATAGTTTATAAATGACCACGATTAGATATCAACCACAGGTTAAAGGTGATTTGCCACAATAAAATTTAATATCATAGTTAAGGACCTCCATGGAATGACAACAATATTATTTGAGGATATGTCACATTTTTCATGTTTGTATCCCAAAAGATTTGTGTTAATAAATTTATTTATTGCGTAATGACAAAAAGTTGTATACCGTCTATTGAGGTATATCTTACATTGCTATTCGAGGTGAGTGATTTTTCAACTGAATCACAATAAGAGTGGTTAATGTAATGAGATTCTATGACCACACAAATTTGAAATACATTCTTATAATTAATGTAGAGTGGAGATTATTGGATTTATGGGCTTAATAATTATTCAGGTTATTTAAATGGATGAAAGTCAAGTTGCGTGAACTAATTGGTCCACTTTCAAGTTTAAGGATATGATAGCCCAACCCATTATGGTCTAGGGTTTTAGATGCATGACAATATTAAAAATACTGGATTTTGGGTCCCTACAACTGTCATTGACTCTTCCCACTTTACCACCAAAGTGAGAGAACTCAAGAAGGTTTGAGAGGCTGTAAAAGATCCATAACCAAGAGAAGCAAATTTTGAAGAACTACATCGATCGTCTTCAACATATGAGGTACAAAAGGGACAAATCGGTCCTCCTTTATGTTTTGATTCAATTCATGTTCTAGTTGTTTGTTTGGGAACCTATTAAGGTCTGTTGTGAAGCCCTAAAGGGTCTAACAATCATTATTGTCATGAATTAATTTTTGAGGCACAGCAAGAATAATTGAATATGTTGTTCTGTATGGCAGCTTCATTCTTGCACATTCTTTACAGGTTCATTGAATTACACGGAGAGCTAAACTCATGATATTATTATTCACAACAGCACCAGAAAAGAGGCAACAAGCTCCTTCGACCTATAGTCTCTTCATCAAGTAAGTTATGAAATTAATAGTTTCCCAAAATGGGGCTCACTTTTAAGTTTCCAAAAAAATGATATCTTATCATTCTAGGACAGTTATGACAAGGAGATTGAGAAAGCTGCAGCCAAGGAAAGGGAGAAGTGACAAGAAACCAAGGTGTTGAATTGTTACCCCGTATACATTTTGATTTGCTTGAGTAGTGAAAATTTTAAAGGGGCTCAACCAAAGCCAACTTCATATGTTGGTTATAGTTTTTGCAAGTGATTTGCATGTGCTTCAGCTACAGGTACCCATTGCTTTCTATGCATCAAAGTTTATATGTGGACAATAGTATACTTGATCATTCTAATTTTTGTAACAAAACCAAATCATCATATTTGGTTATAATTCTGGTATAGAATCAGATGCCCTAGAACAATCTTTAATCTCAAAGAAAAATGTTTTTACTACAGGTCTCAAATTGTTCAAGATTATTTTTTCCCTTTTAACTAAAACGGTTAATGTTCCATAGATGACTGGTGGGAGATGATAAGTATCCGTTGCATAAGTGAACAACCACTCTGTTCATATCATCAGGATGATTGGATCCATCCTTCCCAATTACCCATAAGGTTGTAACTTTTTTATGTCCACTATTGTTTAATGACATTTAAGAATTGGCATTGCTTAGAATTATTGGGTATTTTTCCAGATATGCTGGTTCTTTGACTTGTTTCTGTAAAGAAGCTGGCTCTCATAGTTGAGATAATCTGATAATTTTTCAAGTCTATCAATTTGAAAAAGTGGGGAGTTTTGAATTACCAGTCCAAATGGAAAACAGTTATGTGATATATTCATGAGGAATTTTCTCTACTGAAATGGTTGTTGAAGTTTCTTGATGTCAATTATTATCTATTATAGGTAGATCCACTATCAAATTCTAGCTATTGTTTCTATTACCTTAGATGATGTAGCTGCCAAAAAGTATGATTTGTAGGGGTGTTCCCCTGCATCCAGACTTAACAGAGAGCTGGTGTCCTATTCGAACTGTACAAACTATAAGTCTAGAAGATGGTTAGAGATTCAATATGGGAAAAAGAAGGCATGTTCTCTTTATTTTTAATATTTTGTAGGTTGCCAGTCTAGACGTATTGGCGGCTGGATCTAATAAGAACCTATCCTTTAACAAAATTATAACATGGAAAATTCATGCACTACATCAGTGAGAGAAAGCTATTTTCTGTCTCAATGTTCTAAGTTATTATTGGTTTTGTTGACAGATTAACGAATAGGTACAACAATATATTCACATGTTGCACTCAACGCTCTCAGAAATAGAAGACCATTTGCTACATACTTGTGAATTAACACAAGGAAGACAATGTTAATATTCTAGAAGCCTTACATCACTGCATGTGTAGCAGGAATGAAATTCTATTCAAACCAACCCAACTCTAGAAGCTAAAGGGAGGAAGTCAAGCCTAACTCTCCATTTCTCTCTCTCTAGGAGAATGTGATGTTAAATCTGAGAATCCATAGTTGATGCTTAAAATCTGAAATAGAATTAAAGTACCCAACTAAATTATTTGTGATGTAATTGTTGGATTTATGGGCTAAATTAATTATTCGGGTTAATTAAATGGGTGAGAGTCAAATTGCATGAACCGGTTCGGTCCACTCTCATGTTTAGGGATATCTTGGCTCAACCCATTGTAGTTTAGGGTCTTGAGTGCGAGGACAATATTATAAATACTAGGTTTTGGGTCCCTACAACCATTATTCACTCTTCCCCACTTTACCACTAAAGTGAGAGAACCAAGGAAGTTTAAGGGGCTGTAGAAGATCCATAGCCAAGCCAAGAGAGTGAAAGTGGGAGTGACCAACATCAATCATCTTGACATACTAGGTAAAAGGTACATCGATCCTTCATAATTTATTAGATTAGTGTTCTTGTTTTTTCTGTGGTTTCCTCAATAGGGTTTCAAACTCAAACCCATAGGGAGTTCTAACAAGTGGTATCGGGCAGACCACATGGGACAAGAATCGATTGAATTTTCTTGTACATGAGGATTTTAATTATTACTTAAAACTTGATTTGATTAAAATCATGAAAATCATAAAAATCGTAATTTTACCATCACTTAAAGATCCTGTATGGAAAAATTTTCTTCACGAAAGTTGTAGATCACGAGAAGACGGTAGCGGCGATATGCCGTAAGTCACCGAAAACCTCCGGCTACGCACCGCGTCGGAAAAAAGCTACGGAGGAGAGAGAAAAAAAAAACCAAACCTGCAGAGCAGTTGCAAGCGGTGGTGACTTCTTTATAAAAAAAATAAAAAATAAAAAATAAAAGAAAAAAGCCCACAAAACCGTTGCAAGGAGGACTTTGACTGTTTAGTTTTTACCAAAAAAAAAAAAACTAAAGGCTTGTTTGGTTTTTTTTCCTTTTGAGTTTTATTTAAACTACTTTAAATTTCATTTAAAGTTCGTTTTAAAACCAAATTGAAATCTGTTTTTTGCGTTGGATTCCTTGTTTGGGCCACATTTAATGATCTAATTTTTAATATGGCATGTTTATTTGAAATTTTATTTTGTATTTAATTTCAATCATTGAAACAAGAGGCATAAATCAATGCTTTAAAATATATATGTTATTGGTTACCAAGAAATTGAGAAAATTTTTAAATTGAGATATCTTAATATGGAAAAGGTGTAAGCTTCCGCTCATTCTTAGTTACAAAGTAATTTTAGGAAACCATGAAAGGATGAGGTGGAATCCACCAAAGTGGTACATCCTATTATTTCATGATTTTCCGAGGGTAGCAATGTAGGTGACATTTACCCAAAGGTGATGTCACCAAAGTTAAGAAAAATGAGTAACCTAGAGGTTCCTAAGCCCAAAGGTGAGGGATTTCAAAGTTATTATTCTTTTCATAGTAAATATGAATTTACAAGAGGACGATGCATTCTTAGCCCAAAGGATAGGAATGTAGTTGCGTTGTGACTCTTGTATGGTTATTGTTGTCCTAGTGACATATTTATATGTATGTTTTGAACATAAAGATATACATCTCCAATGGGAAAGATATGATAGAACTGAGTGAAACCCACCAAAGTGGTACATTCGATTCGATTGTATCTTCAACGATAAAAGTGATACTTTCCCAAAGGTTATGTCATCAAGGTTTGAGGATAATCATCCACATTTCAGAAAGGACATTGAATTTGGAGTTCTTTTGCCCAAAGGTGATTGAATTCGAAGTTGGTGTTGTTTTCACAGTTAAAAGAAGAATATAAGAGCATCGATAATTCATCCCAAAGGATAGGGATACATTTTAGTTGTAACTCTTATTTAAAATATATTGATGGTATTACATGCTTTTATATTATGATTTATATTTTGATATTTGACATGTATTGTGTTATTATTACTCTTTGTAGTAAGATGGCCATTCTCTCAAGTTATGTATCTTCCATCTCAATGCTCACTTTGGTAACAACTATCAAAAGTGGGTGGAGGAATTAGAATTGCATTTAGGTCTTCTTGACTTAGACTTGGCACTTAGGGAGCCTAAACGAGCCTCTCATAGACTCGGCGAAGTGCTGAAATAAAAAGGAGTAAAGCAAGCAGAAAGTGCATCTTGGTTTAAAAAGGCGGTTCTGAAATTATACTTGAGAACATAGAGATCAAAGACCTTGCAAAAGAATTCTGGATGCTATTAAAGCTAGATTTCAACACAACAAGAAAGTTGAGAAAACCATATTGATGACCGGGCTAATGAATACAAGGTATGATGGATGTGGGAGTGTTAAAAATACATTTTGGGTGTAGCTCTGATCTTTGGTAAACTTAAAGGGTCCGGAATACAGGTCGATGAAGAATATATTATACATTTTCCTTTAATACCCTCCTAGTGGTATAAGGTTATCTAATCTACCTACATTGCCTTTGAAGGGTGATTGGAGCCTAAATGAGTTCATTTCCCTTTGCACTCAAAGGAAGAAAAAATTTAAACAAACTAGGTTTGAGAGTGCCCTGCAACTTTCCACAAGGGATTTTCCGGGGGACCAAGTAGAAGGAACAAAAATTTTTCCAGAGAGGGAAACGTCAAGCCATATGATAGGGCTAATAGCTCTCAAGAACTTGACACATCTCAAAAGGCTCGGGATGAAGAGAATACCAACAACGTGAGGTGTTTACGGTGCCATAAGAAAGGACATGTGAAGAAATTTGTTTTATTTTCAAGAAATGGTTAGAGAGGAAAGAATTTCAGGGGGGATAATGAGGGGTGATACCAAGAAAGGGTGAGGTAGGCGATCACCGGCAATTGAGAGCAAGTAAAAATTAGTCCCATCAAATAGTTAGGATTTCTTTACATGCGATTATTTGAAATGCTTGATTAGTGGGAGTTTTGGTTTTGTTTAGTATTTGTTTATGTTTTGAACCTTAGCCCGTATGTTTTGAGAGTGCTTTGATGAATTATGGTTAAGTTTAGCATTTACATTATGCCGATTATTTCTTGAAATATTTGGTTTATGATTTCATTTGAGAATGTTTTTATAAGGCGATAATTTTCTTAGTTATAGGCAATATTTTGCCCGCAGTTCAAAAGGTAATGTTTGCCACATTTTAAGGCGATGTTGTCACGGTTCATAGGCAATATTTACCCGCATTTATAGGCGGAAGGCCACGATTAGATATTAACCACAGGGTCAAAGGTGATTTTTCCTTTGTGAAGGTTAATATCACGATTGGAACCTACATGGAATGACAACAATGTAATTTGAGGATATGTCAATGTTTCTATGATGGTATTCCCATAGATTCGTGTTAAGAAACTTACTTATGTTTGTAATAACGAGAAAGTTGTATGCGATATATTGAGGTGTATCTTCTGCATTTTTCCGATGTGAGTGATTTTTTAAGCTGAATCACGGGAAGAAATGGTTAATGTAATAAGATTCTATGGTCACAATTTTAAAGACATCTTTTGGTGGGTTGACCAGTGCTATCGTGGTTTGATGCTTGTGGTTCCCTCCACTCACATAGTAAATGGTTCGGATGATCCCAAATCATCCTCCATTTCTCTTGATGTGGGCACCTTGTGGACCTAAATGTCGGGTCCTCGTGCCCCAAATTTCATTTTAAATTGGTGGTTTAAAGGGTCCAAACCAAATAGACCCTAAGGCCCACTTAAGTTATAAGTTGGGAAATGAGATTCATATCCTCATTTCCCTTATTCTTATAGGAGAGGAGAGGAGGAGAGGAGAAGAAGAAGAGGAAGAGAAGGGATTGGAGGCATACAGGTGCGGTTGTCGCCTTGTTGCGAGTACTTTAGAGGTAAGTATAACCTCCCATACCACTCTCCTCTTCATTTTGACCTAGACAAAGCTAGGTATGGATGGAATCTTGATGAACACACCATGTTAAGGTTGTAGGATGAGTGTTCTAACCTCCCAATATTGTTACAGAGCTCAAACCAAGCCCGGTGAGCTCCGGTAATGTAATGCCAAAAACTAACTAGGGTTTTGATGGTTCGATCGGCGTATCTCCCAAATGTCTTAGTGGAATTAGAATTTTATTGTCTTAGAATGATGCTAAACATCCCTACAAACTCCATGGAACAAATCCAAAAATTTTGGTAAAAATCCCCAAATTAGTTGGTGACACGAACCACCATTGAAAGCAGCCCACGGATCCTTTGAGTCTATTTTGGTGGCATATTTCGATGGGCATGGAGCCTTATGTGCTTTCTGTCACCTCCATTGGTAACAGTCTAATATTTCCATGGAAATACCCTATTTTGGTGGTTGTTTGGTGACATTCTTGTCATTAGGAGGCGATGTCTGTACATTTTGGGGTGACTTGTAAGTCTCTCCGATGTTCTCGACACGTAATGATGTACAATTCCCTGTGTCTAGGACAATGATGCACCGTGCCACTGGCGAAATTGATTGGATTAATCGGTGGCCTTACTTGAACCCTAAAACAAGCGAGATCAACAAGGTGAGGGATGGACTATGTTTATTCCTAAAATGTTTATTATCATTAAATTGCTCACATGTTTAGAATTTTATGTTTAGTTGTAATTATTCAAATCGATTATGATATGCTACTTTGTCATTTTACGATTTTGATATGAATTGCATGGAAATGTATGATGGGATTCAATATGCCGAGGTGGTACGAATATCGTGATGCCGTGTGTTTGGTTGTGTGTGTGAGATAGAATTCAGCATGGGAGGTGATCGGTGCCATGATTGTCATATGTATTGCATTCATACATTGATTATGTGCATTAGAGTTAGTTGTAGTCACGGGTTACACTTTGTGGCCAAGGTCTCATTGGTATCGTGCACCACAGGACGTATTTGAAATAGATACGCTTTGTGGTCAATGTCTTGCCGGTCTTGCATAGTCCATACTAAACTATGATATGTATCCTAGATTAGGTAAGCGGTCTCGAGTTACACCTTGTAGCCAAGGTCTCTCACGTATCGTGTACACAGGGATGTTTGAAATGGATTACACTTTGTGGCTGAGGTCTCTCGGTATCGTGTATATACTAAGCATATCATTATAAAGGCATGTAGTATGTATATGGTTAGGTATCACTCCTATGCTATGCACCCTTTCAATAGGGGTTGAAGTGTTGGATAACCCATTGTGGTATGTTTGATTTGCCTTTCTGATGCCACACCCACATGCGATGTGATTGTAGCGGGCGGGAATCTATCCGGCGTGGCCGATGTATTCTTGGTGCTATGACTACCGGGAGGGGTTATCATGGGTTTCTTGGGTGACCCATGGATGCATATGGGGAAGCGGGCTTCTAATCACGGCTAGGGTTTGTATGTTGCATAGTCAATGTCATTTCGAGACGAGAGATCAGACCTAATGCTCCATAGTAGCATTTACTAGACTTAGTTTATATTGTTAGGTGGATAATAAACAAATGAAGCGCATCCGAGCATCATGGACTATGTGTTTAATTTCCTCAATCATGCATCATAAATTACTCACGCTATTGACTTGCTTGGATGTGCTTAATCCCACCCCTCATGAGGGAGTTGGAAACTCACCACGTATACATCCCTTTTAGATGATAATGCGGTACCGTGGTTCCCATGGCGGGTGACCATATCTTCGGGTTGAGTATGGTGTGGCGACTGGTGGATGCGAAGTGGAGGAGTTTGATGGGAATTTGTGTTACGACCCTTTGTGCTACGCGCATCGTGAGATTTTACATCATATTTTGATACTTTGGATATGACTATAGATTGTATATTTTCTTGAGATTATATTATATGTCATGGATTAATGTGAATAAATCGGTTATTTCTATTATATTATCATTAGATGTTTCCCCATTTTATTTATAATTCGCTAATATACTCTGATTAATTTGCTTATGTTGGTTTGTGATGTGAGATTGTGAAAATGTTAAAGTATTGCTATCGGAGATCCTAGTAGATTGGTAAGGCAGTACTTGTCTTACTCACACCAGTATTCCTAATGGTAAGTTGGGTGCATTGGGAGTGGGGTGTGACACTTCACGCTAACTAATCTTCATTCTAATCTAGAAAGATCAATTCTCAAGCCCTCGGTTTGGAAACTACCTCTAGACCCCTTAGTAACAACATCATCGGATGGCTTATTTAGGTATGGCAAATTTTCTTATTTGATTCCTTCCTAGAAGTGGTTCATCAAATCATTCTATCACCTCTAGAACTTTCATTCAAAGGTGTTCACTTTGTAGGCACAAACTGGTCAATATGTGGTGTGTCCACTTATGGGTGAGGAATCACTATGCCCTTCCAGTACTCAACTTAGAAAAATAGACGACCTTAGGGCGTGCCAATCAAGCTCATCACAAGAAGAAAGGAAAAATGAAGTTCGATCTTGTATCGGATCATTGCCAATTTTTAGTCATTAGGATTTTCAATTAGAGCAAGTATGCTTTTGGGATTTCTATACATACTCCTGTGAGGCCTATACTATTGTGATTGAGATTCATTTCTTAGTTTTACCCATGTCCTTTCTATTATTTTTATTTTTAATAATTTTTATAACTTTGTGACTTATAATCAGCATTATGGTCTTGAATAGTTGTATCTTAGAAATTAAGGACATAGTTACCAATGGAAACCTCTCAAAGTTTCACAGCCTCCGAGTGAATCGATGATTCAAATTGTGAACCATGTATCATGTCTTAGGGATATTTTCAACTTTTACCATTAAATTGTTGCTGATTCAGCCGCGGAGGATTCATGCTTGCTTACTTCCATTTCATTCTTTGTTTCTTCTTCCTTAACATCCCTATCGGTATGTCTTGAATGTTGCTCACTCTGAAGATAGATATCCTCCAAACAATGTTAACATTACTCATCTAGTAGTTTAATATGTCTTCAATAAGACTTACTTTTGAAAAGGAAAGGTTTTTCTATTCAAGGACAATTTTGTCATATTTTCTCTTGAGTTACGATAGTTTTAATGTGGTTTATCTACTCCTTATTGCTAAATTGTATAGCAAGCACCCAAAACATAAAATTTATTAGCTTGAAAGGAGCAACCTAAGTTGAAAAGCTTAATTATGTCCATTATGAGTGCTTTGTTATCGCTTTTGACTAGAAGCACCAATTCTTGTAGGAGATGTTGAACCCTCGCATAGCCATAGTCATGGAATATGTTGCTAGAGGAACATCTTGTGAGGATCTACAATGCCGGTAGATTCAAGAAGATGAGGTAAAATAAAGGCATGAAGGAATGAATAATTATGAGAATCTTATATCATTTAGAAAATGGTATAGTCGACTTAAACCATTTTATAAGTACTTATCTCTCAATCTAGACTCTCTATATGATCCTAGCTATATAGACTAGCCATGAATGATTCATATCCAAATGAGGTAGTTTAGGTTCTTTGATATCTTTCTTGTTTTCATATAGTCACAAGAGTTGTGGACCTTTGTGGTGTTTGTTATTTGGATTACTAGAATTTTCTCATTTTTTTATCAATATAGTGATTATTTACAATTCATTTCCATTGCTCTATCTCTTTGGTTAAATCTGATAAGGTACTTCTTTCCTTCTGAGAGAGAGAGAGAGAGAGAGAGAGAGAGAGAGAGCTTTCTAGAATTGATATCGAGTTAGTTAGAAATAGGGCATGAAGGCTCTTCTTTTAGGCTAGCTTGTTGTTTGTAGTTTGATGCGAGAAGGGTCATCCTATTGGGATATTGGCCTATTGTGAAGCACTTTCTTTATAGTTTTTCTTAATAAATTTAATTTATTGAATATATATATATACACACAGAAGTCAATACTTTCACTCGGTGGTATACTCTACCAAACATGTTGAAACATATATTTATCTCTTTAGAAGATCTCATCTTTCTTGGGTTGGATTGTTTTAATTTGAACTATAGCTTGCAAAAAATCTACTAGAAGATCTTAAGTTGGAAAACACTCTTAGAAGGTAGCTTGACACCACATCTAAATTTTTTGACTTTGGGTATCCAAAGGTTATTATATTTTGTATAGATTATATAGAATATCATACGGTTTACTGTCACCCTACTCCCACTACTAGCGGTGTGAATAGGACACTTACCCATCCTATATCTCTACTAGGATCTCTGATAGTAGTACCATAATCGTCACAATCACAACATAACTAAACAATATAAAATCATCAATCAAAGCACAAATATAAGTGGAATCATATAAATCCAATAGGGAAGAACTAATGTTAAATATATATTGCATAACAAGTTTATTCCTCTCCACATTCACTAAAACATAAGTATAATAATCCACAAAATAACATCTAAAAATATGGCACCGAAGAAGACAACAGTCCTACTCTCAGCTTAGGGTGCAGCATACCCACAATATAAGAAGCATAGTCGGGATTGTGCTCCTTAGGCTCTGGTGTCCTGGTTGCCCCCATACTCAGCCATAGAAGAGGATGTGTCACTACCCAACGACACTAAGGTACTTGCATCATCATTTAAAAGCGGCACACATATGGTGTGAGCTCCAACTAGCTCGATGAGGATGGGGTTCATGCAAACACACACTTAGGCTATGATGCAAAAATGATGCAATTGATTTTACATCAACCACCTAATATACAACTAAGTCGGGTTCATGCTATTACGAGCATTAGAGTTGTATTTGGTCCCAAAATTGCACATCGGTTACCCATGATACAAACCCTAGTGTCATTAGGAGCCTACCGTCCCAATGTGACCATCGATCACCTAGCAAACCCTAATAACACCCTCACAGCAGTCCGACACTAGAATCACCATCGATCATGTCGACTAGTTTTCTCCTCTAGCAACAATCACATCATACCTTGAAGTGGCATTACGGAAGGTTCATCAAACATATCATAGTTAGGTTATCCAAAATTGACCCTCTTTTGAAAAGGATCATTGCATAGGGAATGTGACCTAACCATAATATGGTACATGCCTTTCATAAAGATACAAGTAGTATAGAATATAATACTAGAATCACCATCGGCTACATCGCATCCATGAAACCTTAACTAGCATACATACAGTTTAATATGGGATCGCAGCGATATCGAACTACCATCCATTTCCAATTATAACCATGGAGTACATAGTACCCGAATTGCCATCGCCACACCTTGCATTCATGGCCATAGATAATTATAATGCACCCAATGCATAATGCAATCATCCACATGGCGATCACGATATCAGAATCCACCTTGGCTACATCGGTTCGTCACACAATAAAAATCATATATCTGTTCAAATTCAATAAAACACATCATACTATTTAAAATAGCATACATGTGATTTAGTTATCTAAAATTGGTTGCTATAGCATGCATACAATTCTAGAAGGTTAAAAACACTCAAAGAAAGTCGGAGACCACTACTCACCTCGTCTATCAATCGGCAAGTGAAATTCCCTAGTTAAATACGATTCAAACCCCACTAGGCCTCTTTGAATTGTGATCGTCTCTTTCCTAGTTGCAATGGTAAACAAGTTTTAACACGTGTTAAAAATACCTATGGGGTCTCATAGGGTTTCTCCCAAAAGTTCCAAAAGCTGTCAATTGCAGTTCAACAAGTTCATCGACTACAGTCCTTTGGCTAGAGATTGTCCGCCGGTGGGCTCTGTCGATGACTTGCCTAGAATCCAACAACTTCAATGGGTTTTTTGCTCTAACCCTTTTGTCGGAATTGTTCTATGGGGATTGTAAGGGTCTTCACCACCATTCATCCAAATTTATTTAATCTCTTTTGCCAAGCCATTTGGAAGATATGCGAATTAACGACCAAGCGCTACCTTCCCTTTTTCTCAAAATGACTCAGAGCTTGGGTAGCTCACTTTGAGCTTGGGAATCATACAAAGGAGTGCAATGCACACCACCCTAGCTACCAAAGTCACCGAGGTCGGTGTACCACTCCAACTTTGCGAATCCATGGTTCACTACATAGCAAAATCCAAAATGGGAAGGAAATGGGTTTGGGGATGGTATACACTTACCATTGGTGGCAGCCCAACCAAGAACTGAGAGCTCCTTCCCTCCTTCCTTCTTCTCCTTTGCTTTCTCCTCTTTTCTCTCTGTCCCATATTTTGTTCAATTGAGAAATGAGCTTATTTCTCCCTTATATAGTGAGTGACCTTAGGGCCTATTTTCCTATGCTACATTTTGGAACCAAACCGATTTAAGGTGATGATCGGGTCACATGGACCTACCACCAAGGACTCACAAGGTGTGCAAGTCAGGAGGAAAGGTTCCATGTAGTGTGGAAGGATGGGTGGAGTTGGACACGATCGCATAGCGGGTCGTGCAGGAATTTGAGGCATTTCAGTACAACAAGGGCCCGAAAGTAGGTCACCTATTGGAGACTGTTTAGTCGATGGGGTGCTACTGGTGGCATACTTAGTTGTTGTATTTTCCACCCTTCAACCCTCTTTTGTCAATCAATAGGGGGTTTCTTAGGGATATGCACAAGGTATTCCCATCCCATTTTACTATGTAAGGGGGTTCAAGTGGGGAGGTGTTAGGTCACTTACCGTTTAGGCTTGGAAGGTTTAAATCCTTTCCAGGTCGACTGACAAGCATTGCATTGGCAAGTAGGGTCATCCCTTCCTTCGTGATAGTAGATTATGGTAATCCAGAAGTCATTTGTACTGACAACATTCGACATGAGACCTAATACAAGGTTAAATTTGACTAGATTAGGGCATGGATGTAACAGTTTCAATGTCAAAGGAAGGAAGCCTAGGGTTTGTAAGCAAAAGGAAGTAGTTATGCAGGGTAAGTTGAGGAAAAGATGTAACATTTTCATCTCACATGACCAAATCCTTAGTTTGCCCTCTGGTTTTTTCTAATGTAAACCTTTGTTGATGTTATTGTTGATTTATAAACTTAATTAATTATTCGGGTTGATTAAATGGGTGAGAATCAAATTGCATGAATCGGTTCGGTCCACTCTCAAGTTTAGGGATTTGCTGGCCCAACCCATTTTGGTTTACGGTTTTGGGTGTGAAAGTGTTATAAATACTAAATTTTGGATCCCTAAAGTCGTCATTCACTCTTCCCTACTTTACCATTATAGTGAAAGAACTCAAAAATGTTTGAGGGGCTGTAGAAAATCCATAGCCAAGAAAAGGAATGAAGAAGCGCATCTATTGTTTTTTAGTATACTAGGTCGCAAGTACAAATCGATCCTCCTTTATATTTTGATTCGACTTCATATTCTAGTTATGCATGTGGAACCTACTAGGGTCATTGTGAAACCCTAAAAGGTCTAACAAATGGTATCGAGCAACCCATACGGGTCTAGAATCAATTCATACAATATGTTTTTAATGTACAATGTATAGAATCATTGAGTTTATGGAGATCCTCCATTAGAAAGAACTTTAATTTTAGAAATCTAGTTTTTATATTTTAAAACTGCAAATAAGTTGTAGATGGAGGTTGTAGGAAGAAAAGGAGAAAGAAAGGTAGGATTTAGAAATCCAAATGTTAAAATTCACTTGTACTCTTTGTTTTTAAGTTATGGGTTAAAAGTTATGTGTGGGTCTACTTAAGCAATTTTGTAGTAGGCCTAAGTCATATTAATTAATGGGCTTAAGTCATATTAAGTCATGGGCTGGTCTACTTCTTAAATAGTAATGAGCTTAAGTCATATTAAGTCATGGGCTGGGTCTACTTCTTAAATAGTAATGGGCTTAAGTCATATTAAGTCATGGGCTAGGTCTACTTCTTAAGTAATGGGTTTAGACCCATTGATTTAAATGAATTGTTATGGTTCAAGTGAACCAAACTAAGGTAAACCAACTAATCCAAAATGGTTCAACGAATTAAACCAATTATAAATCCAAGGTCGTCGATCGGATATCAATTGACCTAGAAAATTACCTATTTGGGTTTTCTGACGAGTCACCAAAAAATTTCGACGGCGGTGACTTGTTGGTTAACGGAAAAAAAAAAACTTTAAGTCTTGTTTGTTTATTTCTTAAATGAATAGTGACTTAAAGGCACATTTCTTGGGTCTTATAAGACAAGGACTCTCGCGTCTATTTGTTTGTAACTTATAAGGCGAGGCATGTTTATTCGATAGCGTAAGGGCTCATTTGGATTATGGTTTTGGATTTTAATTTAAAACTAGTTTAAGCGTTAATTTGAGGGTCGTTTTAAGGCCAAATTAAAATCCATTTTTACATTGGATTCATTGGTTTAGGTCAAATTTAATATTATAATTTGTTTTGTGACATCTTTATTTGTAATTTTATGTTATGTTTGTATTTAGTCACTAAGAAGCCATTAATTATAAATGTGTCTATACTAATGGCTATTGTGAGATTGTGAAGAATTTTGTCACTTGAAATGGGTGTTATTTGGTAACGGGTAGTCTTCACATAATGCTTAATTGGTTTTTTAGAGTTGAATCAATTTTATTAAGAGTCCTAGGTCTTGTAAATAATAGAATACCATTGATCATCATAATGTCACTCTATCATATACTGGGGATGTTGTGGATAAATATTTAATTGATCGAACCAGTGGGAGGATATAATGTTTTATATGGTTCGATCAGTGGGAGGATGTTCAATATTCTAGGTTGCTTTCAATACAAGAAATTAAAACTTAGATTTTTGTTCCATAATTATTTTGGAACAGTGATAGTGTTTTGGCTTTGTTCTATAGTGGCTTCAAAACTGTATTTCTATTCATGCATGCTTATGCATTAGTTTATCATACCATGATATTGAAAATTTATTCATGAATGACATAGGTAAAAAATTAATGGCATTTTTTGCTTGCATATCACATTTGGGACAACCTATAATGAATTAATATGTTGGAATTAAACTAGATGTAAGCTTCTGCACATGCTTAGCTACATAGTACATCTCTAAAAAATCATGAAAGGGTGAGGTGGAATTCACCAAAGTGGCACATCCTATTCTTCCACATTTTTTCCCCAGTGCAGCAAAGTTGGTGACCTTTACCTAAAGGTGATATCACCCAAGTTAAAGAAAATAATAGTAACCTAGAGATTTCTAAGCCCAAAGGTGAAGGGACCTCGAAAGTTATTGGTGTTTTCACAGTACATGTGGATTTGCAAGAGCATCAGTGCATTCTTAGTTCAAATGATAGGAATATAATTACAATTGTGTCTTTTGTTTGATTTTTTTGTCTTGATGACACATTTAAATGTATGTTTCTGAATATAAAATTACACATCTCCAAAGAAAAAGATATGATAGGATTAAGTAGAACCCACAAAAGTGGTACATTTAATTCGATTATATCTTCCTCAACGATAAAGGTAACATTTCTCCAAAGATGATGTCATCAATGTTTGTGGATAAATATTCACATATCGGAAGGATCATTGACTTAAGAGTTCTTTTGCCCAAAGATGATTGATTTTTGAATGTTAGCATTCTTTTCACAATTAAAACAAGGAAATAAGAGGATCGGTGAATTCCCATCCAAAGGGTAGGGATACAGTTTTAATTATAACTCTTATTTAAAACACATTGATTATATTACATGCTTTAATATTATGGTTTATATTTTAAAATTTGGCATGTATTGCATTGTTATTATTGCCCTAGCAGGATGACCATTCCCTCAAGTTGTCTTCCATCCCAGTTCTTAGTAGTGATAACTATCAAAATGGGTGGAGGAATTATAATTGCATTTGGGTCTTCTTGACTTAGAATTAGCACTTAGGGAATCTAAATCTAGTCCTCGCATAGACACTAGTTAGAAAAAGGAAGTGAGTAGAAGTTGAAGCTATTAGAGTAGTTAGGATTTCTCTAAGTTAGGACATAGGCGTTTGATATAGAGATTTGGTTCTTTTTACTATTTGTTTATGGTTGAGTGTTTAGGCCGTAAATTTTGGGGCATAGTTTGATGGAATATGATTATGTTTTAGCATTTATATTATGTAAGGTTATTCCATTTCTTAATTGCTTTATGATTTCATTTGTGCATTGTTTATAGATAGTAATTGCCACGTTTAAAGGCGTTACTTACAATCCAAAGGTAATGTCGCTACTATTCAATGGCAATGTTTGCCATAGTTTATAAAGAAAGCCACGATTAGATATCAACCACAGGTTAAAGGTGATTTGCCACAATAAAATTTAATATCATAGTTAAGGACCTCCATGGAATGACAACAATATTATTTGAGGATATGTCACATTTTTCATGTTTGTATCCCAAAAGATTTGTGTTAATAAATTTATTTATATCGTAATGACAAAAAGTTGTATACCGTCTATTGAGGTATATCTTACATTGCTATTCGAGGTGAGTGATTTTTCAACTGAATCACAATAAGAGTGGTTAATGTAATGAGATTCTATGACCACAAATTTGAAATACATTCTTATAATTAATGTAGAGTGGGATTATTGGATTTATGGGCTTAATAATTATTCAGGTTATTTAAATGGATGAAAGTCAAGTTGCGTGAACTAATTGGTCCACTTTCAAGTTTAAGGATATGATAGCCCAACCCATTATGGTCTAGGGTTTTAGATGCATGACAATATTAAAAATACTGGATTTTGGGTCCCTACAACTGTCATTGACTCTTCCCACTTTACCAGTGAGAGAACTCAAGAAGGTTTGAGAGACTGTAAAAGATCCATAACCAAGAGAAGCAAATTTTGAAGAACTACATCGATCGTCTTCAACATATGAGGTACAAAGGCACAAATCGGTCCTCCTTTATGTTTTGATTGAATTCATGTTCTAGTTGTTTGTTTGGGAACCTATTAAGGTTGTGAAGCCCTAAAGGGTCTAACAATCATTATTGTCATGAATTAATTTTTGAGGCACAGCAAGAATAATTGAATATGTTGTTCTGTATGGCAGCTTCATTCTTGCACATTCTTTACAGGTTCATTGAATTACACGGAGAGCTAAACTCATGATATTATTATTCAGCACCAGAAAAGAGGCAACATCCTTCGACCTATAGTCTCTTCATCAAGTAAGTTATGAAATTAATAGTTTCAAACTGGGGCTCACTTTTAAGTTTCCAAAAAATGATATCTTATCATTCTAGGACAGTTATGACAAGGAGATTGAAAGCTGCAGCCAAGGAAAGGGAGAAGTGACAAGAAACCAAGGTGTTGAATTGTTACCCCGTATACATTTTGATTTGCTTGAGTAGTGAAAATTTTAAGGGCTCAACCAAAGCCAACTTCATATGTTGGTTATAGTTTTGCAAGTGATTTGCATGTTTCAGCTACAGGTACCCATTGCTTTCTATGCATCAAAGTTTATATGTGGACAATAGTATACTTGATCATTCTAATTTTGTAACAAAACCAAATCATCATATTTGGTTATAATTCTGGTATAGAATCAGATGCCCTAGAACAATCTTTAATCTCAAGAAAAAATGTTTTTTTACAGGTCTCAAATTGTTCAAGATTATTTTTCCTTGTAACTAAAACGGTTAATGTTCCATAGATGACTGGTGGGAGATGATAAGTATCCGTTGCATAAGTGAACAACCACTCTGTTCATATCATCAGGATGATTGGATCCATCCTTCCCAATTACCCATAAGGTTGTAACTTTTTATGTCCACTATTGTTTAATGACATTTAAGAATTGGCATTGCTTAGAATTATTGGGTATTTTTCCAGATATGCTGGTTCTTTGACTTGTTTCTGTAAAGAAGCTGGCTCTCATAGTTGAGATAATCTGATAATTTTCAAGTCTATCAATTTGAAAAGTGGGGAGTTTTGAATTACCAGTCCAAATGGAAAACAGTTATGTGATATATTCATGAGGAATTTTCTCTACTGAAATGGTTGTTGAAGTTTCTTGATGTCAATTATTATCTATTATAGGTAGATCCACTATCAAATTCTAGCTATTGTTTCTATTACCTTAGATGATGTAGCTGCCAAAAAGTATGATTTGTAGGGGTGTTCCCCTGCATCCAGACTTAACAGAGAGCTGGTGTCCTATTCGAACTGTACAAACTATAAGTCTAGAAGATGGTTAGAGATTCAATATGGGAAAAAGAAGGCATGTTCTCTTTATTTTTAATATTTTGTAGGTTGCCAGTCTAGACGTATTGGCGGCTGGATCTAATAAGAACCTATCCTTTAACAAAATTATAACATGGAAAATTCATGCACTACATCAGTGAGAGAAAGCTATTTTCTGTCTCAATGTTCTAAGTTATTATTGGTTTTGTTGATTAACGAATAGGTACAACAATATATTCACATGTTGCACTCAACGCTCTCAGAAATAGAGAAGACCATTTGCTACATACTTGTGAATTAACACAAGGAAGACAATGTTAATATTCTAGAAGCCTTACATCACTGCATGTGTAGCAGGAATGAAATTCTATTCAAACCAACCCAACTCTAGAAGCTAAAGGGAGGAAGTCAAGCCTAACTCTCCATTTCTCTCTCTCTAGGAGAATGTGATGTTAAATCTGAGAATCCATAGTTGATGCTTAAAATCTGAAATAGAATTAAAGTACCCAACTAAATTATTTGTGATGTAATTGTTGGATTTATGGGCTAAATTAATTATTAGGGTTAATTAAATGGGTGAGAGTCAAATTGCATGAACGTTCGGTCCACTCTCATGTTTAGGGATATCTTGGCTCAACCCATTGTAGTTTAGGGTCTTGAGTGCGAGACAATATTATAAATACTAGGTTTTGGGTCCCTACAACCATTATTCACTCTTCCCCACTTTACCACTAAAGTGAGAGAACCAAGGAAGTTTAAGGGGCAGAAGATCCATAGCCAAGCCAAGAGAGTGAAAGTGGGAGTGACCAACATCAATCATCTTGACATACTAGGTAAAAGGTACATCGATCCTTCATAATTTATTAGATTAGTGTTCTTGTTTTTCTGTGGTTTCCTCAATAGGGTTTCAAACTCAAACCCATAGGGAGTTCTAACAAGTGGTATCGAGCGAGACATGGGACAAGAATCGATTGAATTTTTCATGAGGATTTTAATTATTACTTAAAACTTGATTTGATTAAAAATCATGAAAATCATAAAAATCGTAATTTTACCATCACTTAAAGATCCTGTATGGAAAAATTTTCTTCACGAAAGTTGTAGATCACGAGAAGGCAGTGCGATATACGTAAGTCACGAAAACCTCACGCTGAGCACCGTCGGAAAAAAGCTACCGGAGGAGAGAGAAAAAAAAAACCAAACCTGCAGAACAGTTGCAATGCGGTGGTGACTTCTTTATAAAAAAAATAAAAAATAAAAAAATAAAGAAAAAAGCCCACAAAACCGTTGCAAGGAGGCGGCTGCGGCTGTTTAGTTTTGACCAAAAAAAAAAAAACCTTAAAGGCTTGTTTGGTTTTTGTTCCTTTTGAGTTTTATTTAAACTACTTTAAATTTCATTTAAAGTTCGTTTTAAACCAAATTGAAATCTGTTTTTTGCGTTGGATTCCTTGTTTGGGGCCATTTAATGATCTAATTTTTAATATGGCATGTTTATTTGAAATTTTATTTTGTATTTAATTTCAATCATTGAAACAAGAGGCATAAATCAATGCTTTAAAAATATATATGTTATTGGTTACCAAGAAATTGAGAAAATTTTTAAATTGAGATATCTTAATATGGAAAAGGGTGTAGCTTCCGCTCATTCTTAGTTACAAAGTAATTTTGGAAACCATGAAAGGATGAGGTGGAATCACCAAAGTGGTACATCCTATTATTTCATGATTTTCCACAGGGTAGCAATGTAGGTGACATTTACCCAAAGGTGATGTCACCAAAGTTAAGAAAATAGTGACCTAGAGGTTCCTAAGCCCAAAGGTGAGGGATTTCAAAGTTATTATTCTTTTCATAGTAAATATGAATTTACAAGAGGACGGTGCATTCTTAGCCCAAAGGATAGGAATGTAGTTGCGGTTGTGACTCTTGTATGGTTATTGTTGTCCTAGTGACATATTTATATGTATGTTTTGAACATAAAGATATACATCTCCAATGGGAAAGATATGATAGAATAGGTGAAACCCACCAAAGTGGTACATTCGATTCGATTGTATCTTCAGATAAAAATGATACTTTCCCAAAGGTTATGTCATCAAGGTTTGAGGATAATCATCCACATTTCAGAAAGGACATTGAATTTGGAGTTCTTTTGCCCAAAGGTGATTGAATTCGAAGTTGGTGTTGTTTTCACAGTTAAAGAAGAATATAAGAGCATCATTAATTCACATCCCAAAGGATAGGGATACATTTTAGTTGTAACTCTTATTTAAAATATATTGATGGTATTACATGCTTTTATATTATGATTTATATTTTGATATTTGACATGTATTGTGTTATTATTACTCTTTGTAGTAAGATGGCCATTCTCTCAAGTTATGTATCTTCCATCTCAATGCTCACTGGTAACAACTATCAAAAGTGGGTGGAGGAATTAGAATTGCATTTAGGTCTTCTTGACTTAGACTTGGCATAGGGAGCCTAAACTTTGAGCCTCTCATAGACTCGGCGAAGTGCTGAAATAAGAAATGGAGTAAAGCAAGCAGAAAGTGCATCTTGGTTTAAAAAGGCGGTTCTGAAATTATACTTGAGAACATAGAGATCAAAGACACTTGCAAAAGAATTCTGGATGCTATTAAAGCTAGATTTCAACACAACAAGAAAGTTGAGAAAACCATATTGATGACCCTAATAATGAATACAAGGTATGATGGATGTGGGAGTGTTAGAGAATACATTTTGGGTGTAGCTCGATCTTTGGTAAACTTAAGGATCTGGAATACAATTCGATGAAGAATATATTATACATTTGCCTTGAATACCCTCCTAGTCGGTATAAGGTTATCTAATCTACCTACATTGCCTTTGAAGGATGATTGGAGCCTAAATGAGTTCATTTCCATTTGCACTCAAGAGGAAGAAAAATTGAAACAAACTAGGTTTGAGAGTGCATGCAACTTTCCACAAGGGATTTTCCGTGGACCAAGTAGAAGGAACAAAAATTTTTCCAGAGAGAAGCGTCAAGCCATATGATAGACTAATAGCTCTCAAGAACTTGACACATCTCAAAAGGCTCGGGATGAAGAGAATACCAACAACGTGAGGTGTTTACGGTGCCATAAGAAAGGACATGTGAAGAATTTGTTTTATTTTCAAGAAATGGTTAGAGAGGAAAGAATGCAGGGTGATAATGAGGATGATACCAAGAAAGGGTGAGGTAGGCGATCACCGGCAATTGAGAGCAAGTAAAAATTAGTCCCATCAAATAGTTAGGATTTCTTTACATGCGATTATTTGAAATGCTTGATTAGTGGGAGTTTTGGTTTTGTTTAGTATTTGTTTATGTTTTGAACCTTAGCCCGTATGTTTTGAGAGTGCTTTGATGAATTATGGTTAAGTTTAGCATTTACATTATGCCGATTATTTCTTGAAATATTTGGTTTATGATTTCATTTGAGAATGTTTTTATAAGGCGATAATGTCTTAGTTATAGGCAATATTTTGCCCGCAGTTCAAAAGGTAATGTTTGCCACATTTTAAGGCGATGTTGTCACGGTTCATAGGCAATATTTACCCGCATTTATAGGCGGAAGGCCACGATTAGATATTAACCACAGATCAAAGGTGATTTTTCCTTTGTGAAGGTTAATATCACGATTGGAACCTACATGGAATGACAACAATGTAATTTGAGGATATGTCAATGTTTCTATGATGGTATTCCATAGATTCGTGTTAAGAAACTTACTTATGTTTGTAATAACGAGAAAGTTGTATGCGATATATTGAGGTGTATCTTCTGCATTACCGATGTGAGTGATTTTCAAGCTGAATCACGTAAGAGTGGTTAATGTAATAAGATTCTATGGTCACAATTTTAGACAAGGCTGAGCAGGGCACGAAAGGCCTGTTAAATCTTCTGAGGCGGGACGGCGGGTCGGACGGCGGGTCCCTAGCCGATGCCACCCGGTTTGGAGTGTTGGGACGGCGGTCGACCAGCGGGTCCCTACCGGTTCATCCACGGTTAGGACGAGAAGGAAAATTTGAAAATTTTGAAATTTTTTCTTTTCCTTCTCTTCTCCTATTATGATTTCATTGGTTTTATGGTGGATATTATTCCTATGATCAATATGCTATGGTCAAGTGGGACCATTAGCATGTATGTTGTGAACCTTGCTGTATCTTGGAATTGAGCTATGATTAATTACGGGCTATCATACACTACAACACCTCATATAATGGCATATGATTGTGTGCCTAAATCAGTCTATAGTGTTTAACCAATATGGTGTGTGATATGTTCAGTGCAGGGATACGATGGTGCGTACTAGATCCGGTAGTAATGCGAGGTACCTCGGGGGTCCTCGGCCAGGTCGATCGACCACAAAATCAGAGGTCCCGTTACGTGGGGCATACCTCACCTCCACTACCTTGAGACCCTTGGTCGGGGTGGGGCACATGGGGACCCACCTATGGCTACCTCCGGACCCTCCACGGTTATCACAGGAGATGTTGCTACAATAATTCAGCGGTCCCAACAAACTTTCCAACAACAAATGCTTGACAGACAAGCATTTATAGCGCCATCCGACAGCAGTTGGATTTTTCTCAGCAGGTCAACCTCCGGGTACTCACTCCATGAGACCCACACATGAGGGTCGGGGCAGGACCACAAGTGGGTACACCTCCAATCCCACCATTCGGTATTCCTCGGCATGGGATGCCTCATCCATACTCCTACTATCTGTCTATGCTCCTAACTTCCGGTGACGAGTGTCGTCAAGGGTAGTGGAGTCGTTCAAGAAGGAACTTACCACGGTATTCTCTAAGGTGGGGGTGATCCTTTAGAACGGATCAATGGATCCAAGAATTGGAGAAGATATTTGAGGTGCTTGAGTGCACGGATGCCCGGGAAGCTCATTTGTCTTTGGGTTACAACTCAAGAAAGAGGCAAATTCTTGGTGGCAAGCCTCCAAACCCATATTAATGGCTGCTCATCCGAACCTACTTGGGGCAGTTCAAGGAGTTGTTCTTGGACAACCACTATCCGTCGATTTCGGAGATCGGAAGGAGACCGAGTTCATGGCCTTAACTCAAGGAGGTAAGGCTGTCCTTGAATACCAACAGCGGTTCGAGAGTTTGTTCCATTTTGCCCCAAGGCATATCACGAGCAGTGAAGAGAAAGCGACAATGTTCTAAAAGGCCTAAAAGCATCTATTGGAGTGCATGCTTGAAGTCACTGGATTTGACGAATATGGCGGATTATGCAGAAGGCCAAAACAATGGAAGATAAGCGAAGGTGAGCAGTCCCTCACTCTGGGTATGGAAGAGAACAAATCCATTCCCGATCGGAAATTCCTCCAAAGCATACCGGATCATACGATTACGGGCCTATGTATAGGCAGCCCTATAGCCATCGGCTACCCTTCTAGGCCAGTTGGTGGTTGGGTTCTACTTCTTTTAGCCCGAACACTAGTGTGGCACCTCGACTCCAAGGCCACCTCGACCTCCATCTGCAGTGGTCAAGTGCGGAGGGGCCCGCTCGATTCCGGCGTCTGATTCGTTGCTTCAGCGCCATTCCTATGGGCATTATCCCAAAACTGTCGGGCCCGACCAGCCTTGCCCTCGATCAGCCCTCTGCGTCCGACCTCCCTTACCTCGAGGCGGTCAACGCGAGGAAGGATGTATGCCCTATCGGTCGAGGAAAGTGAGACTAATCTGAAATTATGGCAGGGACATTTAAATTTAAAAAGTTCATTATGATTAATATTGATGACCTGCTGAAATTAATATACATTGTTATATTAGGTATCCTACCCATATCGGGCATACCAGCCTATGTTTTATTTGATTCAGGAGCTACTCATTCATTCGCATCTAAGAGATTTGTAGGGAAACTTGGGATGTCACCCAGAATCCTAGACCATGGAATGATTGTTAGTATGCCTACTGGTAAAATTACCTGATTGAAGGAAGTGTATGGACCGTGCCGGTGGAGATTAGTGGGAAGAACTTTGATGCACAACTCATTAAGTTCAATATGCAGAATTTTGATGTTATATTGGGTATGGATTGGTTGTCGGCTCATCGAGCAAACGTGATCTGTGCGGAAAGGCTGATTAAGGTGACAGATGTCGAAGGGAAAGAGTGGGTGTACCGAGCAGATACAATGAAAAGAGTGAGGAAGGTCCTCGTCTCCGCTCTCCAAGCGGTGAAGTTGCTAGAAAATGGATGTCAGGGTTTCATAGCCTCGGTACTCGATGTTGATGCAAAGTTACACCTCTAGAAGAAGTAAAGGTGGTTAAAGAGTTTCCGATGTTTTCCCGGATGATCGATGCATTTACCACGACGAGAGTTGGAGTTGCCATAGACTTGACTCTGGGGCAGCTCCGGTATCTAAGGCTCCATATAGGATGGCACCGGCTGAATTGAAGGAGTTGCGGATCGATTCAGGAACTATTGGAAAAGGGTTTATTAGCCCAAGTGTTTCACCTTGGGTGCCCGTGTTGTTTGTCAAGAAGAAGGATGGTAGTTTGCGTATGTGCATAGATTACAGGGAAATTTAATAAGTTAACCATTAAGAACGGTATCCATTGCCGCATTGATGATTTATTTGATCGGTTGCAAGGGCAGGTATTTTCGAAGATAGACCTTGGTCCGGCTATTATCACTCAAGATAAAGAGTAGTGATATACCCAAAACAGCATTTAGGACTCGATATGGCCATTATGAGTTCCTAGTGTTGTCCTTCGGGTTAACCAATGCTGGCAGCATTTATGGATCGATGAATCGAGTATTTCGGGGTGTGCTCGACAAATGGGTAATTGTTTTTTTTGCGATATCTTGATCTACTCCAAGACCAGGAGGAGCACACTCAACACTTGAGAATGGTGTTACGGAGGTTGAGAGATCAGCAGTTGTTTGCCAAGTCTGACAAGTGTGAATTAGGTTGGAACAAGTTGGATTCACAGGCGCGTAGTGTCTAAAACGGAATCGAAGTAGATCTGCTAAGGTAAAAGCGATAGTGGAATGGGAAAGCCCCAGAATATTCTGAAATTAGAAGCTTCTTGGGTTTGGCTGGATACTACCCGGGGTTTCATCGAAATTTTGCTCGGATCTGGCACCAATGACCAAGTTGACTAAAAGGGTGTGAAATTATTGGGGAGGAATGTGAGAAGAGCTTCCCAAAAATTGAAAGAAGTTGGTGGCCCTTGTCTTGACCATTCACGAGGCCGGTGGAATAACGATTTATACCCATGCTTCCAAAGTTGGTTTGGGTTGTGTTCTCATGCAGCAGGGAAGGTAATAGGATATGCATCCGACAACTAAAGAATATGAGAAGAATTACCCCCTCATGACTTGGAACTAGCTGATCATTTTGCCCTTAAGATCTGGCGACATTATTTGTATGGGGAGAAGTGTGAGATATCGGTGACCACAAGAGCACAAATACTTCTTCAACGGAAGGACTTGAATATGAGGCAGAGAAGATGGCTTGAACTCATGAAGGATTATGGCTGCGATATTGATATCATCCGGCAAGGCTAATGTAGTGGCGGATGCATTGAGTCGGAAGACACGGTGTGTCGCTCTCATATAGCGATCAGCTCACCACTTGTGCAAGGCGATGCTAATGGATGAAACCCTCTTGTATGAAGGGGCAACCTTAGAGCTTGAACCTCAACGAGAAAACCTTAAGTGGTTGGCGGTGTCATATCGGCTCTGGTGCATCCGGCAATTAGGCAAGAGGTGATAATGAAACAACCCTTGGATCTGAATTACGCGGATCGAGTTAAGGTTCAAGACCAAACAATGAGCGACCAGTTTTACTTTAGCGGTGATGGGGCATTGATGTTTGAGGCAGTTGTGTGTGCAGATGATTTGGATATCTGAGGATAAAATCGTGAGAGAAGCACATAGCTCAAGTACTCACTCCACCGGAAGTACCAAAATGTACAAATACCTCAAGCGGAGTTCTTTTGGGGGCCAAGCATGAAAGTCACCATAGCTTTGTATGTGGCGACTTGTCTTACGGAAGGTGAAAGGTGGGGGCATCGACCTTATGGTACCCTTCACCACTCGTGCGGAATGGAAGTGGGAAAGGATTACAATGGACTTCGTCACGGGCTCCCAAATACACCTAAGGGAATGGATGCGATATGGGTGATTGTGGACCCGGGTTACCAAGGCTGCTCATTTCATTCCTATCAAGACCAAGTTCTCCATGCCCAAACTAGCACAACTTTCGTGGATAACATAGTGCGTCTACATGGAGTGCCGGTGAGCATTGTTTGAGATAGGGACCCAAGGTTCACTTCAGTTTTGGAAAAGCTTACAGGTGCCTTGGGATCTGGCTGAATTTAGTCTGACTTTTCACCCAGACCGACGGTGGTCGGGCGAACCATCTGAGATATTAGAAGACATGCTCGGGGCTTGTGCAATGGAGATGAGTGGCGATTGGGAAGAATATATACCTCTTATGGAGTTTGCATATAACAACGATTACCAAGCTACAATTGGGATGGCTCCATATGAGGCGTTATATGGCGAAAGTCAGAACTCCTTTGTATTGGGATGAGGTAGGTGAGCGTCGAATGTTAGGACTGAGATGATCCAAATGACTTGTGACAAGGTCGGCGTTATTAGAAGAGCGGATTAAAGCGGCTCGTCCGTCAAAAGAGCTATACGGACACCCAGGAAGGAGATTGAATTTCAGCGGGGAGAAAAGGTATTTCTCAAGATCTCTCCTACTAAAGGTTTGCAAAAGGGTTTTACGGAAAGGGAAGTTGAGCCCAAGATACATGGGACCATTTGAGATCTTGTCCGGGTTGGCTCGATAGCCTACATGCTTGCTCTGCCACCTTCGTGAAATGTTCACAATGTATTCCATGTATCCATCTTTGAAGAAGTATGTGCATGATCCATCTCATGTACTACCGTGGAACAGTACCTAGAAGGCGATATGACCTACACATAACACGTGAGATTTTAGAAGCTGATATGACCTACAGAACCCTTATGCCGCTCCATTTCCTATGTAAAGGTGCGATGGGCTGATCATTCACTTGAAGAAGCATCTTGGGAGGTAGAAGAAGAAATCGAGCCAAGTACCCTCATCTTTTGATCAACCAGTGCAATTTCGAGGCGAAATTTTTGAAGGGGGTAATGTAATATCCGCTTCTTAAACCAGTCTGATTTCGTGGTTGAACCGGTTTAACTATCGAGGAACCGAGCGAGAGGATATTAGGCGGGTTCCTTATGGGCTATGATGGCACGGGTGACCTTAAACACGGCTGGCCCGACAAGTCCGAGCCGAGGGCGAACCGGTCAAAATCCTAGAGTCTTGACTCTCGGTGGGTATAACGGTGGGTACACCCACCCACAGTGACCCATCCATCACTATTCACTTAAGTAGGAATAGTATATAAAGCTTTATGACTTCTTTTCTTTCCATTTATTACCCTCGTGCGTTTGGTGAGAAAAGTAAAGAGGAGAGAAAGAAAGGGAAGAA
This sequence comes from Macadamia tetraphylla, assembly GCA_022985045.1. Lineage (NCBI taxonomy): Eukaryota > Viridiplantae > Streptophyta > Magnoliopsida > Proteales > Proteaceae > Macadamia > Macadamia tetraphylla. The sequence goes on along the minus strand of CM040972.1, from coordinate 36,187,056 downwards.
GAAAGGAAGGAAGAAAGGAAGGATTTGAGTGGCGCGAGCTCGATCTTGCCATTCGGTGCGGGAGAGTAATCTTCAACTCGAGATCTCGTTGGAGGTAAGAAAAGTTGGGTTTTATAAACATTAGCCATACCCAAGCTTTAAACCCTTGATTAGTATGGTTTCTTAAGATCTTGTAAACACCCTTTGAAATGATGAATCTAAGGTTTAATAGATGATTTATGTGTTGATCTTGAAGGATTTGAAGAGATATTGACAAGGTAGAAGGAGCATTGTGAGTTGGAAGTGATTTGGAGGGTGCGAAGTGGTTCTTGAGCAAAAAGGTAAGATGGTTCCCTCACTTGAATCTAACTTAGATCTAAGCTAGAACCATCCTATAGGACTTTAAAGGTGTGAGGAATGGGTTGAGAAAAGCCCCCTTTGGGTCCCCAAGGAATGGAGGGAGTTGAGAAAAGCGGGGTTTTCGCCAAAACGGGCCCGGTACAACGTGGGTCCCTACCCTGAGGCACCCCACGAGAGGGCAGGGGTCCCTGGCCAAACCGGGAGTAGGACCCGGGTGGTCCTACAGGAGTACCGCCGTCCAAACCGGTGGTAGGACCCGGTGGGTGAGCAGCCCCCTGTCGACCCACAGTGGCCGAAGATGACCCTTATGTCCGTCGAGCCCAAATCGGACGTGGGACCTTCTTTCGACGTTCTAAACACGATTTTGATGTCGGTTTTATTAATTTTGATTCTAAAATGGTGAAGTACTAACCCGCTCAATTATGTTAGGTTCACCAAATCCTACCCGTTTCGCTCGGATCTCACCGTCGAGCAGGAACCCTTATCGCTTCAAGTAAGTGGAGAGAGGATGTTTGGCCTTGTTCGAGGCAATTGTTTGGCATTCATATAACTATATCTAATTTAGTCATGTCATCATGAATATGCTATATAGATTAGTCATTTCACCCATTGATGTGCATTTATGCTATGTTTACTTTTCAAATGCAAATTGAATGAGATGTTATATGTTGGATGTGGACATCATGATGCATAATGCATTGGTAGACTAGATGCCGTGGTGGCTTGGAAGCGAATGCATTGGTGGCCCGTGGTATGGGACACGGAGGCACTATCTGATCGTACTACATATAGGAGCATGCGGTATTAGGATTCTCACCATCTCGTACTCGACCCTTCCCAACGGGGTTAAGGTGTTGGGTTGCCATTTGGGAAGCGAGGTCGCGGTTGTCGGACCTTGTGGCGGTTAGGCATTCGCCCGGTGAGTCATGTAGGGACGATCGGCAACCCGGTGGTACTTCAAGAGGGCCAATCGTCGCCCTTTTTAAAATTTTTTGGAGTCGACCTTGTCATTTAATTTATTTACATTCTTTGAGGCGGTGGGCGGCATTGTCTTTATTTTTCAGTACTCACGGTGGGCCTTCTCCAACACCCTATGGGCGTGTCCGGGAGGGAGTTCGGCTCGTGCGGAGTATCTGGCCTTTGTCGTTGTAGTAGCACTAAAACCAAGGACTTAGTAATGTTGATTAGGTGTATGTGATTTAAAATGAATTGCATGGCATGTAGTGCATATGATGTGTTGTGATGTGTGGTGTTGTGTGTGGTCCACCTCTCTACTTCTTGAGCTAGTGAGCTCATCCCGTGTGCACCTTTTAGATGATTTTGCGGTCATTCATCGAGGAGCATGGGGTGGGTCCACAGTCGAGTTTCTGAAGAGGTGGTGGACCCGAGGAGTTTGAGCACGGCGTGAGGCTGGCGTGTGAGGTTCTTTGGGGACAGGTTACAGGAGTGAGCTCCGGCCTTGATCCGAGTGAGTTTTACTCGATGATTTTGATGATTTCTGTATATACTTGATATTTGAACTTTATTCTTTTGTGTATATATTATGCCTTGGGCCCAAATATATATAATTATGGTATCATCATTTGGGTATCAAGTATATGGGAATTATTCTGAGTAAAACTTAGTCTTCCTGATCGATGAATTGATGTTAGGGGTGTATCTTTGTGGTGGAATCTGATGTCGATGATCTGGCGAGTTTGGGTTAACGGTGTTAACTCGGTCACCGCTCCCGGGTTTGAGGTGAGCGGGTGTGACACTAGGTGCAAGGGACATCGATTCCCCATTGAAATCGTATTCTAGTTGTTTGTCGAGAACCGATTAGGGTCCATTGTAAGCAGTCTAACAAATGGTACGAGAACAACCCATACGAACTAGAATCGATTGGTAGAATTTCTATGTTTTATTGATCGTCCAAACCTCGGTGAATAAACTATTGAATGATCAACTTATTCTTGGCGATCCTTTCACGTTTTGGTTTGAGTGCAGATTTGATCAACCTAAAGCTTTTGATCTCTTTTGGATATTTATTATATATATAAAAAAAAAAGTGCAAGCATGCTCGTGTCCAAGCACAGGCATACCCCACAACCTTAATGTGACCTAACGACTTCTCACAGCCTAGAGCAAAACCCTCACCACCTAGAGGCTAGCACCCGAGGCAAGTCCTCACAGTTGTGCCAAGTTCGGCCCTACTAGTGTGTAACTTCATTTATTGGGAGACTTAAGAGCAAGTTGGATTAACCACCTTCTTTCACAAGTCTTGATATGTCCTAGAAAGCGGCATATTATATATCTATATATATTTCTGATTAGTAGCCACCTAGGGTTATGGGCCTAGGATCCGGTGGTGGGCCCGATTCTTGAGAAAATGGCCCAAAATTTGGTTTGGTCCAGAGATTCAGGGTAAGTGTCAGGTTACAGAGTTGGGAAGGTGTTAAGCACCCAATCTGACTGGTTCAACCGATCTTCTTGCTAGATGCTTGAGAACAAATATTTTCCATAATTATTACTATTCCACATGTGTGACTAAGTTATCACACACATATATATATATATATAATTGGATTCAAACTACTATATACACTAAAACAAGGCATGTATAAAGTCTACATTATGACAAGGTGGTTGAGAAATTATAACTGAACTTAACCCTTGTTTGGGTTAATAGGGTGGGCCTGACTAGTACCAATTGATTTGTCTTCGTGTTCTCTTGGCTCGGAGGAAGAAGGTCTTGACCTCCAACTTCCTTCCTTGAGAGATGCTGATTGTGATGGTATTTGGACAAAGTTCCGGCTAGGAACAATTGCTTTCAAATTTGGATTCGCATAGAGCTTGACTAAGGAAGGCTATTTAGTTGGATTGGATGAGCTTTGGCTAGGGAAGGTTATTTCCGGGCATGGGATGAGTTGGCACTCTGGTAGAGCTTCTGCTAGGAAAGGCTATTTCTGGGTTTAGGATGAGGTGGCACTCTGGTAGAGCTTCCGCTAGGGATAGGCTAAGGGAGGGCTAGGCTGAGGTGGCACTTCGGCAGAGCTTCTGCTGGGAATGGCTATTTCTGAAAAGATTCCAGAGACACTCAGACAGGGGTTCGTCTAGGAACGACTATATCTGAAAAGAAACAGGCTAACCTAAAAATAGATTGAAGAACTCCAAAGTCCTGAAGAACACTTTGAAGATCCGAATAGAGTTTCAGATCTTAACAAAGATCTCTTCGTAGACCCGAAGAACCTCAAAAAAGGGGGCGTTTCTATCTCAGGAATGCTCAAGAACACTCAAGAACACTTAAGGGAGATGGCTCAAGAACATACTATTTTTTACTAAAAACTGGATCTAACTAAAAATTTGGATTGAAAATATTCAAGATCTCGAAGAACACTTCGAAAATCTGAATGAGTTTTCGGATCTTGACGAAGATCGCTCCGAAGATCACAAAAAAATCAAGAGGAGGGAGGAAATTTTCACTATAAAGAAGGGGATTCGGTGTCTTGAGTCATTTTTTTCTAAGGAGGGTATTTATAGTTTTTTGGCCAAATAGGAAAGGAAATTCCTTTATCTAGTGGACAAAGGACTCTTACCTAAATTGAGGGATAGGATTTTTGGCCAATGGATAAAGGGAGTTGAAGGCAAAAATGGGTGGGAGGACTTTTGTCCAATGGGTAAAGGGTTTTGAAAAAGGGAGGAGAGAATTTTAGCGAAAAAGCGGTTTTCAAAAAGCGGAGAAGAAAGAAATTTTACTGCAAAGTAGTTTTCAAAAGCGAGAGAGAAAACACCAATCCCATCCTGGACGGAGTATAGGACGGGCGAAGTGCAGGTATGGTTAGTTTAGGCGAGTAGTCGGTGATGTCACGGGTGCCACGACAAATGCCTGTGGTAATAATTTGAGGTGGTGCGGGCATGGGCAGCGGCACGTGCATGCATGGGTGTGTGGGCAACATCGCATAAGTGTAGGCAAGGTGTCTTGTGACCGTGCTGATGAGAACACATCTTTGTGAGGTGGGGGTGAGCAGCGTGAGGCGAGGGCACGTATGGTGTCTTGGCGAGGGCATCTAGTGTCTGGTGAGGCAGCAACAAGCGATGGGGGCGCAAGGTTGCGGTGGGGCACCGACATCTGGCGAGGGCATGTAGGCGAGTGAATTTGGTGGTGGCTTAGATTTGGTGGCTAGTGCATGTGTGCGACATGCACGTGGAAAAAATGTGATTTTTCAAGGAAGATTATGGGCAATCCGATGGTCCCATTTTTGCGTATCATATATCTTCGGAATCATATTTCTGAGCACTATCCATCTTTATGGTCATCTTGAATAGATTTCTTCGAATATAAAAATCCAAAATTGGACCCCCTTCCCTCCTGCGTGAGGGTTTCTAGGGTTTCATGCCCGGGAGTATTTCCATCAGTATCTCTGTTGGTCGGATGTCAGAAGTCACGTCCAAAATCCATATTTCATCATAGCCAGGGGAGGGTGACAAAATTGGGTGTCTATAGAATGCCATTGGGTGTCTATAGAATGCCCCTTTTGGCAGGCCTATGCTAATGGCTAAAGACAAAAAAAACGACCACATTTGTCACCCAGGCATGTATTGCCTTCATCTTGCTCAGTTATGATGGAGTTGAAAAACGCAATAGATAATATCTCCTAACTACTTTGAAGTTGAGGACTTACCTGAGGCTGCCAATTGTAGAAAGGAATTCGCTGCTCTTCTAACCCTACAAAAAAATTTAGTACTTTGATCTTTGATTTTCCTTAGCTGGGCTTCACATGTGCCAGTTTAGGGAATTTTGGTCTTCATTGTGTCCTTTGACCCAATCTAGACTATCTGGGACGAAGATTATAAGAGAGGAATTCGCTGCTTTTCCAATCCTGTAATAGGTAAAACACTTGATTCTTTGATTTTCCTTAGCTGGGCTTCACATGTGCTAGTTCAGGGAATTTTGGTCTCCAGGCTAGTTCTTTTGAACCAATCTGGACCATATGGTCTTCCAGGTGGGCTAGGCTATCTGGCCTTGTCAATTATATGATAGAAACTCGAGGCTTTTTCCACCCTGTAAAAGACAATAACAATTGATTTGGATTTTTATTTGAATTTTGAATTTTGATACTTGATTTGGAATCTTTTAATTCTTGCTTTTGATTTGGAATTTTGTTCATTGATTTAGTTTGAATTTTGATGTTTGATTTGGAATCTTTTAATTCTTTGGTTCTTCTTTGAATTGAATTTGGACTTCTGAATTGGAATCCCAAATTAATATGTAACTATATATATATATATTTTTTTTTAAATGGGCCCTCTCCCCTAGGGGTGTCAACCGGTCGGACCGGTTCGGTTTCGGTCGGGCTTAATCGGGCTTGAAGACTCTCAAAGGCTACACCGTGTCCGCCCATTTAACTAATCGGGCTTAGTTATTGAGGGCATGGTACACTTTATATTCGGTCGGTCGATCTCGGGTTATAATCGGGCTACCTTAATAGGGCTTTAGTCGGGCCTTAACCGGGCTACGGACATGTTTAATGTTAAACGGGCTTTAATCGATTTTTAAACGGGCCCTCTTTAAAATGTGCTATTATATTCCGGCCCACTCATGTAAACCCCAAAAAATGATAATAAATCAATAAATGATACCAAATATAACCATTATTTAAAATGTGAACATGTATTTACTTTTTAGTTTTATTCTTTAATTTGGGGGTAAAATAGGTATTTTACAATCATTAAAGGTCGGGCCAAGTCGGTGCACAATAGGCGGTCTCGGTCGGGCGTTATTGATCGGTCTTAGTCGGCAGCGGTCCAATAGCAAAATCGAGACCGACCATTTATAAGCGGTTGGGCTCAAGCCCGACACGTTTAATAAATGGTCGGGCAGGCGATCTATAAGCAGTCGGTCGGTCGGTTTAGTCGGGTCAGACCCGCAATTGACACCCTACTCTCCCTTGTTCATTCTTCATTTTATCTTTTCTAAGTGAAGTGAGTTCTGAAATCTCTGGTTTTCTTGGAATTTTCCTTCTGTTTTAGAGTTTTCACCTTGTTCTCAAAGTTCTTGAAGATCTTCATGTTGTTCTTGAAAGAGGAGTTATTTGAAGAATTTGATATTTTGTGGGCTTTTGTGCAAATTGGAAAACTTTCTAGGGCTTCTTGTAATTTAAGAAAGTCTCTAGGGCTTCTTGCAATTTCTAAAGATATGGCTGAAAAGAAGGAAAGGAAGACTACAGGAGAGGTCTAGCTCGAGAGTTACAACATCCTTCTCACGGGGATGAGGCTTGGCTTGGTATTCGGGTAGACTCTTCACAGACCGGAATCACGGCAGAATCCATCAACAACTCTATATGGGGTTCTGGGTAAATCTTTACATTTCATTCATTATTTTGATCATCTTTTATTCCTATTTTGTTGTTCTCTCTTTTTTTTTATTGTATTAGTTTTGCTTTTTGTTGTTTTTTTTTATGTATTTTTATTATTTTTTTTGCATTATTTATTTCCATTAGCATGAGGGAAGGAACCACCTACCTTGGCCTCCTATGGCCATCGAACATGGTTTAGTCTGGCATAGGATGCTCCCTCACGAGGGTGAAGGAGATGGTTGATGATACCTATATGTGTTAGGCTGGCCCTTTAGAGACCGAAAATTTAATCCGGCATTGGTGGGGGCCACGATGGAGGCGGTGGTGGTGAGTACTCACACTTTCCACCTTTTGTTGGCGAGATCACCATTACGCCTATGTGCTTCTATGCCTTGACATGAATTCCATTTGGGGTAGATCCATGACCCTACTCGTAGGATTTTTGTTGCCGGGGAGTTCTGAGATCGACGGTATCACCATTAAAGCGGGCCGGACATGCATCCGCCTAGGAGAGATTAGTGCCCGATGGTGGAAAGTCGGCTGAGGGAGAACCGAGCAACATGTCTCGAGATATACGTTCCTTTACTGCTTGTTTGTCGTGGGTTAGTGCCTCTTGATGACCTTGAGGGAGTAGATATTTGCTTGGTGTACTTCCTCAAAGATCTTTGCATAGTAGATTCACAGGATTGGGCGGGGCCGTCTATGCATGTCTCCTGCGGTCCCTGGATCTATTATCCTATGGAGATAGGGGCCTCAAGGGGCAGGCTACATTATCAAGTAACTTTCCTTCTCATATCTATTTTCTTTCGGTCATTTTAGTGCACTTTCTTACTTTGATTTCTTGAAACAACCCTAGTGTTTTGAGCACAGGAACCATAGCCCCTAAGCGGGGATCACGAGACATTCTTCTTCCCCAGCCACAAAGTGGGGAGATAACAGTGGTCAGGGCACTGGCGCCATCCTCCGGGGACCCTTGCTCGTTCTCTTTTGAGCGATATCACTAAGGTATGCCATGTCGGCTGAAATTCTATTTTTCTGATGTTGTTCTTACCCTTCCTTAGTTGTGCAGGTTACTTGGAGACCATTCCATGACCTTGTGTTTCTGGATTCTGAGAGAGGCGCCTTGGCTCATCAATTGTTTGAGAATCGAGTCCTTTTCTAGGGCATGTGGGGCCATTTTGGTAGTTAGGAGAGAGAGTAGTACCCCAGTGGTTAGACATCGATCCACGTCCTTCTCCCGGTCTTCCTCCACCCACTATGCATTGTCCAAAGATTGTCCCTACAGATGAGATGAAGTACTTGGCTAATGGATCATAGGACTCCTTTCTTGATCCGGATAGGGACTACGGAGCCTTCCTGGAGGAGGAGACAGTGTACACCCCTCTTGGTCCCAATGGTCCAGTGGTATGTTGCCCTTTCTTGAGTATATCCTGCAGATTCTTCCTTGTTTTGGTCTCAACTGATGTTCTTTCAGGGGAGAGTGAGACGTGTAGATCCTTCTACTGTTCGATTGCATGCCAGTGTTACCGATCCTTCACAAACAGGGCCCTCTACTAGTGCCAGCAGGTCTCTCAGGGTTGCCAACATCCCCTTTCATGGCTTCCCTGCCTGGGCCTATCCCAATGCGGCCAACCCCAATCTCCCTTATCTTTTGGAGCTGAACACAGATGTAGACGCTTCCCTTAGGCTACCTATTCCTTATGATTATGTGAGTATCTGATCGTTTTCCAATTAACTCTTGACTTCCTTTGGCTGATATGCTCTTTCTCAGGTGTCCTTGGAGGTCTATGCTGAGATTAAGAGGATGCACTATGGCCTGTGTGAGGTAATAGTTGCCAAGGATCGGGAGATTGCCCAGTAGGGTGCACTGATTGAGGACCTAACCCAAAGGCTGGAGCAAGTTGGAGTAACATCTGTTGATTCCCCGGTGTTTCATGAGGATGGTTCAGAGTACGGTTCAGAGGATGGCTTCTGACCCATAGAGATTTGTTCTTGTATTTTTTGCAAACACAAACACATGGATATTTTCTTTCTTTCTTCTTTTTCCCTCCCCGTATTTGTTTATTATTTTATTTCAGTATCTCTATGA
>CM040972.1:36074377-36178193 GCA_022985045.1 Macadamia tetraphylla | reverse complement strand
TTTAACCTTTCTTTCCTCTTTTCTTGCAGATGTCATCTCGCAAAGGCAAGGAGCCCGCATCCTCTGGCACTCGGTGTAAGACCACCGCTTCCAAACTGAAGAATGCGGGGACTAGTTCTCCAGCCCCCCGCATAGGGTGACCCGGACCGGCCCCCTTTGATCATTCCGACTATGACGAGGAGCTCTTCCGCTGTTCAGAGGCAGCAACCAACTGGCAGGCCTTCCTGAAGAGGTCTGTAATGATGGAGAAGACTGTGGTAGTTGACGACTTCCACAAGGTTCAGCTCAGAGAGGTTCACAAAGACTGGCCGGGCCTATCCTCCACATAGACCGTCCGTGCTACGAGCAGTTGGTCCGTAGATTCTACTGCAACCTGGAGGTTTCTTACCAATACGGGGAGTATGCTATAATCAGTATGGTGAAGGGGGTGGACATTCAGCTGACCGTGGACACCCTGGCTAGTATTTTGGGTATCTCTTCAGCCAGGCATCGTTTCTACAGTCCTCCCAGGAGTAAGCCCATGGGCCCGTTCATGAGTTTAGAGACACCGGACCACATCTATGAGACCATCTGTGGTAGCAGTGCGCATCCGGAGTCCGAGATATCATTTTTCCCGGAGGTTCGTGTGTTTGCCCGATTGGTCTAGTTCAACTTGCTCCCTAGAGGAGGTCATCGGAACCAGGTGGGCTTCATGACGGCCTTCTTAGCTTACTACATCTATACAGCCTTAGAGGGAGGCACCGAGCACTTGTGCTTGCCTTACGCCATCCTCCGCACGATGGAGCACCATACTCACACCCCGAGGACGGAGGATTTATATGGCGTGATCCTCACCAGATCTTTGAGTTCTTGGAGGACCCGAGTGGTGAGGAGGGAAGACTCCATGATAAGTTCGATAGGGAAATCTATTGAGGATGGGTCTCCATACTTATGGATGTACCTCGAGAGCAGGAGCTCGTAGAGGTAGGGATAGGAGGGCTGCCCTATGGAGGATGTTCCATGGAGGAGGAGTCTAGTGAGGAGGATGAGGACTATGTTCCTCGTGATGAGGCGGATGATTTTGTGGATGAGGACATCCTTGAGGAGGTGCCTCAGAGTTGAGAGGTGTTGATCCCGGCTTCACTAGAGCTACAGCCCACAACATAGAACCCCACCACCGAGAGTGGTATATGATTTTGAGGGCATGATGTCCACTATGAGGGCTTTGAAGACGGCAAGATCAGCTATTAAGAAGACTGGATGAGAGTGCTTCTAGGGAGGAGCGCATCCTGGAAAGGCAGGCTACTTTGGAGAATTCCTTTCTCAAGCTGGGCAAGGACCTGGATACAACGACCAATGCCATTTCAGCAGATTTTGGCCGATTTCAGAGGGGGGTACAGCTGGTGAACTCGAGGTTCGACTACTATGACCATCGACTCAACGTTAACTCTAGACCTCAGGTGAACGTAGTAGTATTGGACGATGACGATGACGATCATCAGTGAGGACTTAGCTCGCCCACACCATTTCTCACCGCTTCCTTTTGTTGATCTTATTGTATTTTTTTTTCTTTCTTTTCTCATTCTTGTACTTTCTCTGTAACTGGACTTATTTGTAGGATGATGTGTTTTGACAGTGGTCCGTGGTGAATTTGTATATTTGATAACTTGTGTAGTTTAGTTGTGGTGTTATTGTTAATTTTTGATCATTGTTATATATATGGATATGTTGTTTATTAGGTGTTTGTGTGAAAATTTTTGGAAATCTCATTTTTGTGTTATTAGTTTATTGTTAGCATACCTTTTATTTTCTCTCACGCATGCCATGAATGCAATATCTAATGCAACCATTTTTATTCCTTTCTTTCTTTGGCTTTTAACTCTTTAAAGTTTTTACATTAACCCAATCCCATTTCCTATTATAGATTCTACGGGGTCTAAACGGTATGCTGTGAGTGGAGTAGAGCATCACGCTCTGATACCACCATTGTCACACCGGTTAACCCAAACCTGCCAGGATCATCTGATACAGTATTCCACCACAGATACACACAACTAAGAAAGTGCTCATCAGCTCAGGAAGACTTGGTTTATTGTGAATATTCCTATAATACTTGATACCCAAATTGTAATACAATAGTTAAGTACAAGTGGGCCCAAGGCATGATATTTACACAAAAGAATACAATTTATATATCAAGTACTCAAAAGGAATCATCAAAATCAGATAGTACAATTTCGGTATCAAAAGTAGAGCTCACTGGTATCAAAGGTTAGAGCTCACTTGGTATCAAAGGGTAGAGCTCGCCTGTATCGTAATCAAGGTCCCAAGAAGATAGCCCTCGCACGAGCAATCCGTGCATGCTTTAACTCCTCGTGGACCCACCAATCCTCTTCGGGAACTCAACTGGACCCAATTCGCTTTCAGATGGATGACCTACAAAATCATCTAAAAGAGGTGAACACGTGATGAACTCACTAGCTCAATAAGTGAAAAGAAGGACCACACAAATCCACACAACAAATCACAACCATATGCACTATATGCTATGCAATTCATTTTAATCACATCCACCTAAACAACATTACTAAGTCTTTGGTTTAGTGCTACTACAATCACAAGGCGCAGATATCTCGCACGAGCCACTTAACTCCATCCGCTGACACGCCCATAGGGCTGTCTGAGAAGGCCCACCGTGAGTACTGAAAAGTAAAACATGCCGACCAAATGCTCTCAACATAAAGTAAATGACAGAAATTAAAGGTGCTGACTCCAGCAATTTAAAAGCAGTACGATTAGCCCTCTTAAATATACCACTAGGGTTGCCGACTATCCTAATGACCTGCCAGGCGTATGTCTAACCGCCATAGTGACCCAACAACCGCACCACCGCTTCCTCCAAATGGTAACCCAACACCTTAACCCCTGGGAAGGGTCGAGACGGAAGATGATAATCCTAATCTGTATGCTCCTATATGACAATAGTATGATTGCATAGTGCCACCATGTCCCATACCACGGGCCACCAATGCACTCGTTTTTAAGCCGACTACGGCGTCTAGTCTATTAATGCCTCATGCACAATGATGTCAACATTCATCACATAAGCATGTCATCACTTGGCATTTAGAAAATAAACACAGCACCCATGGCATAACAATGTGAGGATGAGTAATCTACATAGTATTTTCATAATGACATGGCTAGTCTAGATACAATTAAATGAATGCCAAACAATGCCTTGAAACAAGTCCAAACGTCCTCTCCCCACTTACCTATAGTGTACAAAGACTCACGCCTGGTACGGGTGAGATCCGGTAGAAGCGTAAGATTTGGTGAACCTATCATGAGTGAGCGGGGTTAGCATTTCGCCACTTTGGGATCAAGATTAACACGACCCAATGACAAAATCATGTTTAGAATCCTAAAAGGTCACACATCCGTTTTGGGTCCAATCGATGTAAAATCACGCTAGAGCCTCTCGGTGGATCGGACAACCCACCTGTCGACTCCATCAGCCACTCCACCGTCCCGACCGGGTAGGTCGGCCCACTGGTCTGGCCCGTCGATTGGGCCCGAGTGTCCTGCTAAGATTGGCGGGCAGGTTGGCCCGCCGGTCGGCCCGTCGATTGGCCCCGAGGGTCTGCCCTCTCAGGCGGGTGCCCTCAGGCGGGCCATTTGGCCCACCGGTTTGGCCCACCGGTCTTGACGGGAAAGTGCCATTTTTCCCCAAACTTCCCCCAACATTTGGGGAATCAAATGGGGCTCTTCCAAATCCATTCTTCACATATTCAAGGTCTCATAAGATGGTTCTAACCTAGATCTAGGTTAGATTTAAGGAATAGAAAGCCATCTTACCTTCTTTGCTCAAGAACTCCTTCAAAACCCCAAAATCACTTCAAATCACCAATGCTTCTTCAACCTTGTAAACACTTCTTCAAATCCTTCAAAATCAACACATAGATCATCTATTAAACCTTAGATTCATCATCTCAAGGGGGATTTACAAGACCTCAAGAAACTCTACCCAAATCAAAGGTTTTACTTGGGTATGGTGAAAGTTTAAGGAACCCAGCCTTTGCTCACCTCTAAACGTAGATCTAGTGTTGGAGATCACTCTTCAAGGCCGGAATGGGAAGATCAAGCCTCGCGCGCTGAAATCCATCTCTTCTTCCTCTTCCTTCTTCTCCTCTTCTTTCCTTCTTTTCTCTCTTTCTTCTTCTCACCAAACGTCCGAAAGTGTCATAAATGAGAAAAGAAAAGGAAAACATAAATGCTATTTATACTTCCTAAAATAACTAAGTAATCACATGGTGGGGCACTCGTGGGCGGATGCGCCTACCGGACCGCCCACCGAGGGCCAAAACTTGGCCAACAAGTGGAATTTTGATGATTGCCTCGCACTAATCTCACTCTTGGCATAAGATGTAATATACGACGCTACTTTAAGATATGGCTACATACCGCTTTATCCATACATGGCCTTATGATATGTGCATGTACACGGCTTGGGTACTCGCCTCCTCGCACTGCTCGGACTTGTCCGCCAGCCGGTGTTCAAGGTCACCTTGCCATCATGGTCCACAAGGATCCCGCCTAACCCTCTCCGTTTGGGTCCCGCATGGTTAGACCGGTCAACGTGTAATCGATCGGGTTTAAGAAGTAGGGTATTACAAACTAAGTCCGTAAATGTTACTACGGCGAATTAGGCTATATCCCTAGTCTCGAAATGACATCGACTACTCAACGATACAAACCTTAGCCATGATTAGAAGCCCGCCGTCCTCAGATGCATCCATGGGTCACCCAAAAGACCCGATAACACCCTCCCGACACCATGGCACCGGTAACACATCGGCCATGCCAGATAGGTTCCCGCCTGCTACAATCACATCATACCACGAGTGTGGCACTTTGGAAAGGCACATCAAACATACCACAATGGGTTATCCAACACCTCAACCCCTATTGGCAAGGGTGCGAGTATAGGAGTGATACCTAACCATATACATACTACATGCCTTTATAATGATACAATTAGTATAGATTACACAATACCGGAGAGACCTCGGCCACAAAGTGTAATCCATCTCCAAATACAGTCCCGTGTACACGATACTAGAGAGACCTTGGCCACAAGGTGTAACCCGAGACCGTCTACCTAATATAGCATACATATCATAGTTGAGTATGGACTACGCAACACCGATAAGACCTCGGCCACGAAGCGTATCCATTTTCAAATGCAGTCCCGAGGTACACGATACCAATGCGACCTTGGCCACAAATTGTAACCAGTGATTACAACTAACTCAAATGTACATAATCAATGCATGAATGCAATATACATACGGCAATCACAGTATCGGTACCACCTTGGCCACGTCAGATTCTGTCTCACACACACAACCAAACACACGGCGATCACAGTACCGGTACCACCTCGGCCACACCAAATTCCGTCATACATTTCCATGCAATTCATATCAAAATTGTAAATGAAAATGTAGCATATCATAATCGATTTGAACAATTACAATTAAACGAAAACTCTAAACATATGAGCAATTTAATGATAATAAATACTTTAGAAATAAAAACATCCATCCTTCACCTTTTTATCTCTGCTTGTTTTAGGGTTCAAGTAAGGCCACCGATCAATCCAATCAATTCCGCTTTGGGGCATGTGTGCATCACTGTCTTTAGACATAAATGGAATCGTACATCATTATGCATCGAGAACATCCGAGAGACCTACACAAGTCACCCCCAAAATGTACGACATCGCCTCCTAATGACAAGAATGTCATCAAAACAACCATCGAAATAGGGCATTTCCACCGAAATATCAGACTGCTTTCTAGTAGAGGTGGTAGAGAGCATATAAGGCTCCATGCCCACCGAAAATATGCCACCGTAAATAGACCCAGTGTCACACCCGCTATACGTAATCGGCCAATGACCGGTTAACACCGATTAACCCAAACTCGTCAGATCATCTCGATACAAGATTCCACCACAAAGATACACACAACTAACAAAGTGCTCATCGCTCAGCGAAGACTTGGTTTACCTGTGACTATTCCCATAATACTTGATACCCAAATTGTAATACAACAGTTTAGTACATGTGGGCCCGCAGGCATGATATTTACACAAAAAGAATACAATTTACATATCAAGTACTCAAAAGGAATCATCAAAATCGAGTGTCCAATTTCAAGACGGTATCAAGCTTAGAGCTCACTCGGTATCAAAGGTTGCCTCACGGCATCAAAAGGTAGAGCTCAGCCGCATCAAAAGTGGAGCTCACTGATCGAATCGCGATCCCAGAGACGCCTCGACGAGCAATCCGTCGGCTCTAACTCCTCGGGACCCACCAATCCTCTTTAGGAAACTCAACTATGGGACCCACCCCGTGCTCATCTCGTTGATGACCTGCAAAATCATCTAAAAGAGGTGCACACGTGGGATGAGCTCACTAGCTCAGTAAGTGGAAAGATGGACCACACAACAGTCCACACAACAAATCACAATCATATGCACTATATGCTATACAATACATTTTTAATCACATCCACCTAAGCAACATTACTAAGTCTTTGGTTTAGTACTACTACAACCACAGTGCGCGTATACTCCGGGTACGAGCCGCGAACTCCATCCTGCGATTCGCCCATAGGGCTGTCGGAGAAGGCCCACCGTGAGTACATGGAAAAGTAAAACATGCCGACCACCGGCTCTCAACATAAAATAAATGACAGAAATTAAAGGTGTTGACTCCAGCAATTTAAAAGCAGTACGATTGACCCTCTTGAATATACCATCGGGGTTGCCGACTGTCCTAATGACCAGCCGGGCGTAATGTCTAACCGCCACAGTGACCCGACAACCGACCACTGCTTCCCCCAAATGGTAACCCAACACCTTAACCTCATGGGAAGGGTCGAGTAACGGAAGGTGATAATCCTAAACCGCATGCTCCTATATGACAATAGTATGATTGCATAGTGCCACCGCCCCATACCACGGCCACCAATGCACTCGCTTCCAAGCCGACTCACGGCATCTAGTCTATTAATGCATCATGCACAATGATGTCAACATTCACCACATAAGCATATCATCATTTGGCAATTAGAAAATAAACACAACACCCATGGCATAACAATGTGAGAATGACTAATCTACATAGCATTTTTATGATGACATGGCTAGTCTAGATATAATTAAATGAATGCCAAACAATGCCTTGAAACAAGGCCAAACGTCCTCTCCCCACTTACTTGTAGTGTACAAGGCCTCACGCCGACGGGTGAGATCCAAAGTAGAAGCGTAAGATTTGGTGAACCTATTATGAGTGAGCGGGGTTAGTATTTTGCCACTTTGGGGATCAAGATTAACACGATCCAATGAAAAGATCATGTTTAGAATCTTAAAAGAAGGTCGCAAGTCCTTTCTGGGTCCAATCGGACGTAAAAATCACGTTGGGAGCCTCTCGGGTAGGCCGGACAGCCCACTTGTCTGACCCTCCAGTCAGACCCACCGATCATGACCGGCTGGTAGGTCGACCCACCGGTCGCCCCACCGGTCTGGCCCACAGGTTGTGCCCGAGGGTCCTACTAAGACCGACGGGCAAGGGTGGCCCACCGGTCGGCCCACCGATTGGGCCCACTGGTTGGCCCGAGGGTCCCGCCTCTGTGGTGCCACAAAGGGCCAAATGGCCCACCGGTCTTGGCGGGAAAAGCCATTTTCACCTGAAACCTTCCCCACCTTTGGGGAATCAAATGGGGCTCTTCCAAACCCATTCTCCACACATTCAAGGCCTCATAAGGTGGTTCTAACCTAGATATAGGTTAGATTTAAGGAATGGAAAGCCATCTTACCTTCTTTGCCCAAGAACTCCTTCAAAACCCCAAAATCACTTCAAATCAACAATGCTTCTCCAACCTTGTAAACACTTCTTCAAATCCTTCAAAATCAACACATAGATCATCTATTAAACCTTAGATTCATCATCTCAAGGGGATTTAAAGACTCAAGATACCCTACCCAAATCAAGGGTTTTACTTGGGTATGGTGAAAGTTTAAGGACCTAGCCTTTGCTCACCTCTAAACGTAGATCTAGTGTTGGAGATCACTCTTCCGACGCCGGAATGGGAAGATCATGCCTCGGGCCGTTGAAATCCATCTCTTCTTCCTCTTCCTTCTCTCTCCTCTTCTTTCCCTTCTTTCTCTCTCCTCTTACTCTTCTCACCAACGCCGAGTGTCATAAATGAGAAAAGGAAAAGGAAAATTTAAATGCTATTTATACTTCCTAAAATAACTAAGCAATCACATGGGTGGGTCACTCAGGTGGGTGGATGCACCCACCTGTGACCGCCCACCTGAGGGCCAAAACTTGCCCAACAAGTGGGATTTTGACAGAGTTCGGCCCTCGGCACGAAACTCACTCTTGGCATAAGATGTAATATACGTATGCGCCAAAAGATGCGGCTACATACCTGCTTTATCTGTACATGGCCTTATGATATGTGCATGTACACGGCTTGGGTACACCCGTCTCTTTAGCCGATGTTTAAGGTCACCCTTGCCATCATGGTCCATAAGGAACCCACGTTAACTCTCTCCGGTTCAGGTCCTGCATGGTTAAACTGGGTCAACCGTGAAATCAGACCGGGTTTAAGAAGTAGGGTATTACATTTACCCCCCCCTTTCTGAAAATTTCGTCCTCGAAATTGCACTGGTTGTTCAAAAGATGAGGGTACTTGGCTTGGATTTCATCCCTTTCTCCTAAGATGCTTCTTCAAGTGAATGATTAGCCCATCACAACTTTACATAGGAAATGGAGCGGTTATGAGGGTCTTCACCTTTCGTCCAAAATTTCAGCCGGCTGCTCAGATAGGTCATGTCACTTCTAGGTATTCTCGTTCCACGGTAATACAAGAGAGGGATCATGAAAGTATCGCTTCAGCATGGATACATGAAATACGTATGAACATCCCCGAGTGAAGGTGGCGAGCAAGCATGTAGGCTATCGAGCCAACCCGGCTAAGATCTCAAATGGTCCAATGTATCTTGGGCTCAACTTCCCTTTCTGTGAAACCTTTGCAACCCTTTAGAAGGAGAGATCTTGAGAAATACCTTTTCTCCCGCTGAAATTCAATGTCTTTTCTGCAGTGTTCAGATAGCTCTTTGACGAGACCGAGCTGCTTTAATCCGCTTTTCGAATAACATTGACCTTGTCACAAGTCATCAGATATTTCAGGTCCTAACATTCGCATTCGCCTACCTCATTACAATACGAGGATCCCTCGCACTTCCTACCATATAATGCCCCATACGAAGCCATCCCAATTGTAGCTTGGTAACGTTGTTATAGGCAAAACCCCTAAAGGGTATATATTCTTCCCAACTACCACACATTTCTATTGTACATGCCCCGAGCATGTCTTCTAATATCTGATGGTTCGTCCGACCACCATCGGTCTGTGGGTGGAAAGCAAGATCAAATTCAACCGTGATCCTAAGGCATGCCGAAGCTTTTCCAAAATTTGAAGTGAATCTTGGGTCCCTATCCACACAATGCTCATCGGCACTCCATGCAAGCGCACAATGTTATCCATATAAAGTTGTGCTAATTTGGCCATAGAGAACTTGGTCTTGATGGGAATGAAATGAGCAGTCTTAGTAAGTCGATCAACGATCACCCATATCGCGCCCATCCCATTAGGTGTACATGGTAGTCCGTGACGAAGTCCATTGTAATCCTATCCCACTTCCATTCTGCACCGGAGTGGCTAAAGAGTACCATAAGGTCGATGCCTCGCAGCTTTTACTTTTGGCATGTAAGACAAGTCGCCACATACGAGTTATTGTGACTTTCATGCTTGGCCACCAGAGTTTTGTTTGAGGTCCTTATACATCTTTGTACTCTTGGGGGGTGGAGTACTTGAGCGATGTGCTTTTGTACTATCTTGTCTTGTATATCCAAATCATCGGGTACACACAATCTACCTCAAACATCAATGCCCCATCACCGCTAAAACAAAATCTGGTCGCTCATTGTTTGATCTTGAACCTTAACTCGATCCGCGCAATTCAGGATCCAAAGGTTGTTTCATTGTTACCTCTTACCTAATAGTCGGGTGCACTTGTAGAGCCACCAAGGATGCAATCAACCACTTAAGGTCTTCTATTTGATGTTCAAGCATTAAGGTTGCTCCTTCATATAAGAGAGCTTCATCCATTAGCCGCTCTTGTATGAGTGGCGGGTCGATCGCTAAGTATGAAAGTGACACAGCTTGTGCCTTCCGACTCAACGATCCGCCACTACATTCACCTTGCCGGATGATACTGAATGTCATAGTCGTAATTCTTCATGAGCTCAAGCCATCTCCTCCTGCCTCATGTTCAAATCCTACCGGGTGAAAAAGTACTTAAGGCTTTTGTGATCACCAGATATCTCACACTTCTCCCCATACAAGTAATGTCGCCAAATCTTAAGGGCAAAATGATCATGCTAGTTCCAAGTCATGAGGGGTAGTTCTTCTCATACCCTTTAGTTGTCGGAAGCATACGCTATTACCTTTCCGCTGAATGAGAACACAACCCAACCCAACTTTGAAGCATCGGTAGATGCATTCCACCCGTGCCTTCGTGGATGGTACACAGTGCCGACACCAACATCTTCTTCAATTCCTGAAACTCTTCTCACATTCCTCTACCCAATAATTTCACACCCGCTTTGGTTAATTTAGTCATTGGCGCCGAGATCCGAAAGCAAAATTTTCAATGAAGTACCGTAATATCCACCAAACCCAAGAAGCTTCTAATTTCAAGTGACATTTTTTGGGCTTTCCCACTCTACTATCGCTTTCACCTTATCAGATCCACTCGATTCCGCCTTAGACACTACGCGTCCCCAAGAACCCAACTTGCTCAAGCCAAAATTCACATTTGTTATTTGGCAAACAATCGTTGTTCTCTCAACCTCTCGTACACCATTCTCAAATGTTGAGTGTGCTCTTCTGTCTTAGAGTAGATCAAGATGTTATCGATAAAAATAATTACCCATTTTTCGAGAACATCATGAAATACTCGATTCATTAAATCTATGAAAGCTGCCGGTGCATTGGTTTACCCAAAAGATAACACTAGGAACTCATAGTGACCATACCGAGTCCTGAATGCTGTCTTAGGTATGTTGGCGCTTTTATCTTGAGCTGATAATAGCCTGATTGAAGGTCTATATTTGAAAATACCTTGGCACCCTGGAACTGGTCAAATAAATCATCAATGCGTGGCAATGGATATCGGTTCTTAATGGTTAGCTTATTCAATTCCCGGTAATCAATGCACATACGCAAGCTGGCATCTTTCTTCTTGAAAACAATACTGGGCACCCAAGGTGAAACACTTAGGCTAATAAACCCTTTTCCAATAATTCTCGAATCGATCTCGCAACTCCTTCAATTCACCGGTGCCATTATGTACGGAGCCTTAGATATCGGAGCTGCCCGGGGTCAAATCTATGGCAAACTCCAACTCTCTATCGTGGTAAATGCATCGCATCATCCGGAAGATGTTGGGGAATTCTTTAACCACCTTTACCTCTTCTAGAGGGGTAATCCTTGCATCAACATCAAGTATCGATACTAAGTAGCCCTGACATCCACTTTCTAACAATTTTACCGCTTAAAGAGCGAAGACGAGGACCTTTCTAGCCCGTTTCAATTTATCCGCCCGATACCCATTCTTTTCCTTCATCATCTGTCACCCTAATTGATTTTTCGGCACACATCACATTAGCTCGATGAGCCGACAACCAATCCATGCCCAGTATCACATCAAAATTCTGCATATTGAACTTAATGAGTTGTGCATCCAATTTCTTTCCACTAATTCCCATTGGGCACAGCCCATACACCTCCTTCAACTGTGTAACTTTTTCAGTAGGCATACTAACAATCATCCTATGCTCTAGGGTCCTCGGTGACATACCAAGTTTCTCAGGAATCTCTTAGATACGTAATGAATGTGTAGCTCCTTAATCGAATAAAACATAGGCTGGTATGCCTCGATATAGGTAGGACACCTAGTGTAACAATGCATATAATTTCAGAGTCATCAATATTTAACATAAGGAAATTCTTAAATTTAAAATGTACTTGCTACCACTTCAGGTGGCCTCACTTCCTCACCGATAGGGTAAACATCCTTCCCTCATGTTGGTTTCCCGAGTTAAGGGAGGTCGACGCCGAGGGTCGATCGAGGGCAAGGCTGGTCTGACCCGACTTTTTACATAGTGCCCATCGGAATGGCGCTAAAGCAACGGATGTGAGATGTCGAACCGGTGGGGCCCTCGCACTTGACTCATCAAGATGGAGGTTAGCGCCTTGAACTGAGGGTACCGACTAGTGTTTGGGTGGAAAGACGAGAGCCCAAACCACCAACCGTCGAGGAGGGTAGCCAGATGGCCTATAAGGTCGACTATAAGTAGGCCCACACCTGCATTTACCAACGGTATGCCTTGGAGGAGTTACCCATATCTCGAAATGGATTTGTTCTCTTCCACAATCCAGGTGAGGGACTGCTTCTCCTTCGCTTATCCTCCATGGTCTTGGCCTTCGCATAACTCGCCATAGTCGGTCAAATCTAAGACCTCAAGTATAGACCCAATGGATGCCTTTAGGCCCTTTAGAAATCTCACCTTTCTCTTCACTGTCCTCATATGCCTAGGGGCAAATGGAACAAGCTCTCAAACCGCTGTTGGTACTCAAGGATAGTCTTACCTCCTTGAGTTAAGGCCATAAATTCGACTCTTCGGTCTCTCAGTCATGGGTAATGATTGTCCAAGAACAACTCCTTGAACTGCTCCTGTGTGGGTTCCGGATGGGCGGCCAACAATATGGGCTTAGAAGCTTGCCACCAAGAGTTGGCCTCCTTCTTGTTGCAACCTCAAGACAAATGAGTTTTTGTGCATCTATGTGCTCAATCACCTCAAATATTTTCTCCATCCTCGATCCACTGGTCCGCTCGAGGATCACTCCCCACCTTAGAGAATACAGTTGTAAGTTCCTCTTGAATGACTCCACTACCTTTGACGATTATTCATCGAGGGTAACTAGGAGCATAAGCCGGATAGTAAGAGTATGGAGGGGGCACCCCATATGGAGGAATACTAAATGGCGGAATTGGAGGTGTACCTCCCACTTGTGTTCTGCCTGCACCCTACAAAGGGTCCCGTGGGAGTAAGTATCCGGGAGGTTGACCTGATTGAGAAAGGTCCAATTGTTGTGGAATAGTAGTCATAAATGCTTGCCGTTGTCAAGCATTTGTTGCCGGGAAGCCTGCCAGATCGCTGAATTATGGTAGCAACATCCCCGGAGTAATAACCGTGGAGGGTCCGGAAGTGTAGTCATAGGTGGGTCCCTATGTGCCCCACCCCGACCAAAGCTCTCGGAGGTGGTGGAAGTGAGGTTTGTCCCACGAGTGGGACCTCCCGGGATTCGTGGTCGACCGATCGACGAGGACCACGCTGGGTACCTCGCATTGCTACCGGATCTAGTACGCACATCGTATCCCGCATTCGAACATATCATACATCACATTGGTTAAACACATAGAATTGATATCGCACACAATTATATGCCAACACATAGGGTATTATAGTGTATGATAGCCCGCAACTAACCGCAACTTGATTCCAAAAATACAGGGTTAGTGCTTCAACAAGTATGTCAATGGTCCCACTTGACCATAACATATTATTATAAGAATAATAACAATAATCATAATAATTATATTAAAATAATAATAAAAATAAAATCCCACTTTTTTAGTTTTCTCAACCGACGGGTGACACGCGGGGTTGGTCCCGTCCGCCTGTCGGTCCAAATCTTCAACCGACAGTCGACACCGACGGAGTGTTGGCTCACGTCCTACCTAAGCGGGATTTTCAAACAGGCCTTTTAAGCCTTGTTCTTCCTTATTTCTTTCATTTCTCTCTCTCTCTCTCTCTCTCCTCCGTGCAATTTTGGAGAGCTTTTGACGCCCACTGCGATCTCACTTAACGATCCGGCGCTTTTGGGAAGATTCAACTCTCTATTCACAAGTAAGGTTCTTCCTCCTTTCTTCTCGTAACTTGTACTTGGGGGTAGAACTCATGTATAGACTTTAATCTAGGTTATTTTCCCATGTTTCCTTCCATAGAACAAGGTTCCATGTGAATGTGATGTTTCTCTTGTGATTTATTTCTAGTTCTAGGATTTACTTTTCCATTTTTGAGAGAAAACCCCAACCGTGCCCTAGTTTTCTCAAATTTGGGGATTTCTCCAATTCCTACTTTTTTTCCCCAATTAGTAACTCAATTGCAATGCATTATGTTTGATTTGTACTTAACATGCTGTAGAAATCATAGAAAGTCCCTTATGTTTGAAATCCCATATCTTCCCATGAAAATCCATCTTTTGTGTTGGGTTTTCTTTGATTTTCTTTACATCCTTTCGTATTTGTAGACCTCAATAGCATAATAGTATATGTTTTTGCATATTCTAAATTGTAGAATGACGGCATTCATCCATGAGCATGTAAGCTTCATGCTTCACTCTATTGTGAGTCTTTCCATTATTTTCTTCCTTAGGTTGAA
Source organism: Macadamia tetraphylla (assembly GCA_022985045.1). Classification (NCBI taxonomy): domain Eukaryota; kingdom Viridiplantae; phylum Streptophyta; class Magnoliopsida; order Proteales; family Proteaceae; genus Macadamia; species Macadamia tetraphylla. The sequence goes on along the minus strand of CM040972.1, from coordinate 36,163,564 downwards.
CTTGCACAATGAGAATTGGGGTTTTTCTTTTCTATCATTCTCTACTTGCCATGCTTTACTTGCCCCTTTCTGTCACATTGCTGTTTTGCCATAATCTCTGCCTTGTCACTAGCTAGGCATTTCATTCGAGATTTTTTTTTCATTTCTCACTTGTCACATTTTGTCACATTCTATTTCTTTCCATGATTTCTGCTTTTGTCACTTACCCTTCTTCCTCTTTTTCTTGCCGATGTCATCTCACAAAGGCAAGGAGCCCGATCCTCGGTACTTGGCGAAGACCACCGCTTCTAAGTGGAAGAGTGCGGGACTAGTTCTCCACTTCAGACAGGCAACCCGGACCTGCCCTATCGATTCTTTCGACTATGATGAGGAGCTCTTCCGCTGTTCAGAGGTATCAACCAATTGGCAGGCCTTCCTGAAGAGGTCTGTAATGATGGAGAAGACTATGGTAGTTGACGACTTCCATAAGATTCAGCTTCAGGAGAGGTTCACAAAGATCGGGTCAAGTGCCTATCTCCACATAGACCGTCTGCTACAAGCGCTGGTCTCAGAGATTCTATCAGAACTCGGAGGTTTCCTACCAGTACGGGGAGTATGCTATAATCAGTATGGTGAAGGGGGTGGACATTCAGCTGACCGTGGACACCCTGGCTAGTATTTTGGGTATCTCTGCAACCGGGCACCGTTTCTACAGTCCTCCCAGGAGTAAGCCCATGGGTCCGTTCATGAGTTTGGAGACACCGGACTACATCTATGAGACCATTTGTGGCAGCAGTGCGCATCCGGAGTCCCAAACATCATTTTTCCCGGAGGTTCGTGTATTTGCCTGATTGGTCCAGTTCAACTTGCTCCCCAGAGGAGGTCACCGGAACCAGGTGGGTTTCATGGCAGCATTTTTAGCCTTCTGCATCTATAAGGCTTTAGAGGGAGGTGACGAGCACTTGTGCTTACCCTACGTCATTCTCAAGACCATGGAGCACCACACTTCTCACCCCGAGGATGGAGGATTTCCATATGGCAGGATCCTCACTAGGATCTTTGAGCTCTTCGGAGTGGACCTGAGTGGTGAGGAGGGGAAGACTCTAGCGGACAAGTTCAACAGGGGAAATCTCTTGAGGATGGGTCTCCACACCCTCATGGATATACCTCAGAGAGCAGGAGCTCAGAGAGGTAGGGATAGGAGGGCTGCCCCTATGGCGGATGTTCCCATGGAGGAGGAGTCTAGTGAGGAGGATGAGGACTATGTTCCTCAGGATGAGGAGGATGATTTTGTGGATGAAGACATCCTCAGAGGTGCCTCAAAGGCCGAGAGGTGCCGATCCCGACTTCCCCAGAGCGCAGCTCAAAGATAGAGCCCCACTACCGAGAGTGGTGCATATAATTTTAAGGGCATGATGTCCACTATGAGGGCTTTGAAGGATGGCCAAGATCAGCTGCTAAGAAGACTGGACGAGAGTGCTGCCATGGAGGAACGCATCCTGGAGAGGCAGGCTACTTTGGAGAATTCCTTTCTCCGACTGGGCCAGGACTTGGATACAACGGCCAATGCCATCTCAGCGGATTTTGGCCGACTTCGAAGAAAGGTACGATTGGTGAACTTGAGGTTTGACTACTACGACCATCGACTCAACGTCAACTCTAGACCTCCGAAGAACGTAGTAATATTGGACGACGACAACGACGATGATCATTGAGGACTTAGCTTGTCCACACCAGCTTCTCACCTATTTCCTATTGTTGATCCTATTGTAATAATTTTTTTTCTTTCTTTTCTCATTCTTTGTACTTTCTCCAGAATCGACTTATTTGTGGGATGATGTGTTTTGATAGTGGTTTGTGATGAATTTGTATGTTTGATAACTTGTGTAGTTTAGTTGTGGTGTCTTTGTTAATTGTTATCATTGTTATATATATGGATATATTGTTTATCGTGTTTGTGTGAAAAGTTTTGGAAATCTCATTTTAGCCGTTATGCTACCAAATTTCACAAACTTGCACTCGATAGGTTATGACACCAATTAAAATAACCTTTATTTTCTCTCACGCATGCCATGAATACAATATCTAAATGCAACCATTTTTATTCCTTCCTTTCTTTGGCTTTTAACTCTTTAAAGTTTTTACATTAACCCAATCCCATTTCCTATTATAGATTCTACGTCTAAACGGTATGTCAGGAGTGGAGTAGAGCATCACGCCTGATACCACCGTTGTCACACCTGCTCACACGTAACCGGCCAAGGACCGGTTAATAACAGTTAACCCAAACCTGCCCGGATCATCTAATACAGTATTCCACCACAGCATACACACAACTAACAAAGTGCTCATCAGTTCAGCGGAAGACTTGGTTTACCTGTGACTATTCCCATAATACTTGATACCCAAATTGTTATACAATAGTTAGTACATGTGGGCCGCAGCATGATATTTACACAAAAGAATACAATTTACATATCAAGTACTCAAAAGGAATCATAAAAATCAGAGTGTAACCAAATGGTATCGCTTAGAGCTCACTGTATCAAAGGTTGCCACTCGCATCAAAAGGTAGAGCTCACCGACATCAAAAGTAGAGCTTAGCTCGCAATGTAACTACTATCCCAAGAAGACAACCCTCGCACGAGCAACTCGCTGCCGTGTTTAACTCCTCGTGGACCCACCACCCTCTTCGTGGAACTCAACTGTGGGACCCACCTCGTGCTCATCCGGGTTGATGACCGCAAAATCATCTAAAGAGGTGCACACATGGGATGAGCTCACTAGCTCAAGAGTGGAAAGATGGACCACATAGCACCACACAACAAATCACACCATATGCACTATATGCTTTGTAATACATTTTAATCACATCCACCTAAGCAACATTACTAAGTCTTTGGTTTAGTGCTACTACAACCACAAGGCCAGATACTGCATTTAGCCATGAACTCCATCTCGCGACAGCCCATAGGGCTTTCGGAGAAGGCCCACCGTGAGTACTCGAAAAGTAAAACATGCCGACCACTAGCTCTCAATATAAAATAAATGACAAAATTAAAGGTGTGACCCAAAGAATTTAAAAGCAGACAATTGGCCCTCTTGAATATACATCGGGTTGCCGATCGTCCTAATGACCAGCAAGGCGAATGTCTAACAGCCACAAAGGACTGATAATCGTGACCACCGCTTCCCAAATGGTAACCCAACACCTTAACCCCGTTGGGAAGGGTCGAGACGGGAAGGTGATAATCCTAAATCATATGCTCCTATATGACAATGGTACGATTGTAAGTGCCACCGCCCCATACCATGGGCCACCAATTCACCACATAAGCATATCATTATTTTGGCAATTAGAAAATAAACACAACACCCATGGCATAACAATATGAGAATGACTAATCTACATAGCATTTTCATGATGACATGGCTAGTCTAGATACAATTAAATGAATGCCAAAAATGCCTTGAAACAAGGCCAAACATCCTCTCCCACTTACTTGTAGTGTACAAGGCCTCACGCCAGACGGTGAGATCCAATGCAGAAGCGAAGATTTGGTGAACCTATCATGAGTGAGCGGGGTTAGTATTTCGCCACTTTGGGGATCAAGATTAACACGATCCAATGACAAGATCATGTTTAGAATCCTAAAAGAAGGTCGCACGTCCGTTTTGGGTCCAATCGGACGTAAAAATCACGTTGGGAGCCTCTCGGGTGGGTCGGACAGCCCACCTGTCTGACCCTCCAGTCAAACCCACCGGTCAGCCCACCGATCTGGCCTATCGGTTGGGCCCGAGGGTCCTACTAAGATCGACGGATAGGGGTGGCCCACCGGTCGGCCCGTCGGTTGGGCCCGAGGGTCCTGCCTCAGGCGGGTGCCCACAGGCGGGCCAAATGGCCCACTGGTCTTGGCCCACCGATTTTGGCGGGAAAATTCATTTTCACCTGAAACCTTCCCCAACTTTTGGGGAATCAAATGGGGCTCTTCCAAACCCATTCTCCACACATTCAAGGTCTCATAAGGTGGTTCTAACCTAGATCTAGGTTAGATTTAAGGAATGGAAAGCCATCTTACCTTCTTTGCCCAAGAACTCCTTCAAAACCCCAAAATCACTTCAAATCAACAATGATTCTCCAACCTTGTAAACACTTCTTCAAATCCTTCAAAATCAACACATAGATCATCTATTAAACCTTAGACTTTGCTCACCTCTAAACGTAGATCTAGTGTTGGAGATCACCCTTTAAGTTGCCGGAATGGGAAGATCAAGCCTCGCGCTGAAATCCATCTCTTCTTCCTCTTCCTTCTCTTCTCCTCTTCTTTCCCTTCTTTTCTCTCTCCTCTTTACTCTTCTCACCAACATCCGAGTGTCATAAATGAGAAAAGAAAAAGGAAAATTTAAATGCTATTTAAACTTCCTAAAATAATTAGCAATCACATGGTGGTCACCGTGGGTGGATGCACCCACCTGTGACCGCCCACCTGAGGGCCAAAACTTGCCCAACAAGTGGGATTTTGATGGAGTTCAGCCCTCGGCATGAAACTCACTCTTGGCATAAGATGTAATATACGTATGTGCCAAAAGATACGGCTACATACCTGCTTTATCTGTACATGATCTTATGATATGTGCATGTACACGGCTTGGGTACACCCATCTCTTCTGGCACTGGTTCGGACTTGTCAGGCCAGCCGGTGTTTAAGGTCACCCTTGCCATCATGGTCCATAAGGAACCCACCTTAACTCTCTCCGTTCGGTCTCGCATGGTTAAACCGGTCAACCGTGAAATCGACCGGTTTAAGAAGTAAGGTATTACAAAAGGATCCGTGGGCTATTTCCAATGGTGGTTCAGGCCAGCCCAACTAATTTGGGACTTTCCGACTCAGGCCCGATTGTCAGGATTTGTTCTGAGTTTGTAGCGGATGTTCCTAGAATCATTATAAGCTAAGAAAATTCCAATTCCATCGAGCATTTTGGGAGATACATCGATCGAATGATCGAAACCCTAGTTGGTCTTTTGGTAATTCATGTTGCCGAGCTCACTGGCTTGGTTCGAGCCCCGCAACAACACCGGGAGGTTAGAGCACTCATCTTACAACCTTAACATGGTGTGTACACTAAGATTCCATTTATACCTAGCTTTGTCTAGGTCAAAATGAAGAGAGAGAGAGTGGTATGGGAGGTTGTACTTACCTCCGGCAGTGATTCCAGCAACAAGGCAGCAGCTGGCCCCAAGGTAGGCCTCCAATCCCCTTCTCCTTCCTCTTCTTCTTCTTTCCTCTCCTCCTTCTCTCCTCTCCTACATTGGGCACAAGGGAAATGAGGAAATGAATCGTCATTTCCCAACTTATAACTTAAGTGGGCCTTTAGGTCTGTTTGGTTTGGACCTCTTTTGAACCAATCGGGTCAAAATGAAATTCGGGGCACGAGAACCCGCACATTTAGGTCCATAAGGTGTCCAAATCAAGAGGAAGGTGTGGAGAATGATTTGGGATCATCCAGAACCATTTACAATGCGAGTGGCGGGAACTATGGGCATCGGAACCTCGACAGCAGCCTGTCAACCCACCGAAAATAGGCACTGGATTCAGGCCCAGGCTACTTTCGATGGCTTGTTTCTAGTGGCCAAGACACCTTGCTGTCTTAATAGATTGCTGTCCCATGAGTGGCCTTACGCGGGTGGTTGCCTTTGGACATGCTCAAGGCTATTCGACAATTTTTATGCATGTCGAAAATCAAGTGTGGGAAGTCGGGTCACTTACCGTCTGGGATCGAGATGTATGAATCCTCCAGCTTGGACAGCACACAATGCACGAACATGTGGGATCGCCTCTACCCCTTCAAAGAATGTGCATCCGTGAGCCAAGACCTAATCGTACTTTCAATCTCCGATCCGAGGCCTTTTACAACAGTTCAAATTAGACCGGGTTGGGGCACGGGTGTAACATCCCCCCCACCTTACAAGAATTTCATCCTTGAAATTGAACATACTTGGCAAATCAAACAATTCAGGATACTGCTTTATCATTTCATCTTCTCACTCCCAGGATACTTCCTGTTAGGGGTGGTTCATCCATTTCACCTTGACGAAGGAAACAGTGCGGTTGTGAAGAACATGGTCCTTCCGATCAACAATCTTCTTTGGATACTCCACATAGGTAAAATCCTCATCCAACTCACGAGGTATGCGAGTCAAGACGTGAGTCGGGTCAGGAATGTACTTCCTCAACATAGATACATGGAAGACATCATATGTACCTTCCAACTCTAGCGGCAAGGCTAACCGGTAAGCTACCAGTCCGATCCTCTCTAGTACATCATATGGTCCCACAAACCTTGGACTAAGATTTCCCTTCTTGTCGAACCTTATCACCCCTTTAACTGGGGAGATCCATAAGAAGAACTTGTCTCTAATATCAAATTCCGTGACGCTTCCTCCTAACATCCGTGTAACTTTTCTATCTAGACTGGCTGCCTTGATCCTTTCTCCGATCACATTCACCTTCTCAATGGTAGCCTCGTCAAGTCTGACCCAAAATATGCCACTCACCAACCTCATCCCAATAGAGTGAAGTTTGGCACTTCCTACCATATCGGCCTCAAATGGGGACATTCCGATGGTGGCATGATAATTTTTGTTGTAGGAGAACTCAATAAGGGAAATGTGCTCATCCCAACTATAACTTATATCCAAGGCACATGCTCGGAGTAGGTCCTCCAATGTCTGAATAGTCCTTCCAACTAACCATCGATCCGAGGGTGAAAGGCAGTAAAGCCAATTGTGTGCCCATAACCTTGCACATATGTCCAAAACTTGGAAGTGAACCTGATCTCGATCGAGATGATACTAACGGTACACCATGCAACCCGATGATGTTAGCTACATACAACTTGGCCAACTTGTCCATAAAAATGTGATCTTGATTGGGATAAAGTGAGTTGCCTTAGTCAAGCAATCCACAACTACCCAAATGGCATTTATACCCTTCCGCAGGCTGTGGTAGGCCCGTGATGAAGTCCATGGTAATATTCTCCCATTTCCACTCCGGAATAGGCGTGGACTGCATAACCCATGAGGCCTCTATCTTTCAGCCTTGACTTGTTGGCATGTGAGGCATCTCGACACATGTGTGGCCAAATCATTTTTCATTCCTTTCCACCAAGAGGAGCCATTGAGGTCCTTGTACATTTTATCGCTGCCATGTGAATGGAGTATGGAGAGCTATGTGCCTCTCTCAAAATTGTGTCTCTCAAATCACCATCACTAGGCACACACAACCTCCCTTTGAACTTGAGAATCCCACTTTTAGTCATAGAGAAATCTGGGTCCTTTTGGGTTCCTTCCTGGAATTCTGCTATCAGCTTCTGCAACTCTACATCAGTAACCTGAGTTGTAGTGATTCTATCCATCAGACTAGGTTGTACCACTAATACCAATAGTGACTAGGTAACACCCTCTACTAATAGTTCCAAGTCTAGTTTCCTGGCCTCCTCTAGGAGACACTCATTAGGGGTCAGTGATGCAAGAGTCAGTGACCGGGATTTTTGACTAAGTGCATTAGCTACCACATTGGCCTTTCCTGGGTGATAGTGGATAGTACAATCATAATCCTTCATCAGCTCTAACCAACACCTCTATCTCATGTTGAGCTCTTTTTGGGTAAAGAAGTACTTGAGGCTCTTATGGTCATTGAAGATCTCACTCTTCTCACCATATAGGTAGTGCCTCCAGATTTTCAAAGGCAAAATCACGGTTGTCAACTCCAAATCATGGGTGGGGTAGTTCTTCTCATAATCCTTCAACTGACGGGATGCATAAGTAATGACTTTCCCGTGTTGCATTAATACACAACCCAATCCCATCTTGGAGGCATCACTATAAATAACCATACCACCTGTACCAGTCGGAATAGTCAAAACTGGAGCGGATACCAACATTGCCTTATCTCCTTAAAGCTCCTCTCACAAGCATCAGACCACTCAAATTTTACACTCTTTCGTGTGAGTCGGGTCATCGGAGTAGCAATACGGGAGAAGTTCTCAATAAACCTCCTATAGTACCCGGCCAATCCCAAAAAATTAAGTATGTCTGCCACACTCTTGGGAGTCTCCCATTCTAGAACTACCTTCACCTTGCCTAAGTCAACCTCTATACCCTTGGCTGAAACAATGTGGCCTAGGAATGCCACTTGTGACAGCCAAAACTCGCACTTGCTGAATTTGGCATAGCGTTGTTCTCTCTTAGCCGCTGGCAAGACTAACCTTAGGTGAACAAAGATGTTCCTTCACGCCTTGGAGCGACCAAATGTCATCAATGAATACTATCACGAACTTATCTAAGACATCTTAGAATACCTGTTCATCGATCCATAAATGATGCTGGTCCATTGGTCAACCCAAATGACATTACTAAGAATTCATAATGTCTATACCTTTGATCCAAGGTTGTCTTATCGACAACATTATCCTTGATCCCGAGCTGGTTGTAGCTCGATCTAAGGTCGATATTGAGAACACCTTGGCATCCTGCAACGATCAAATAAATCATCTATACTTGGCAAAGGATACCGTTCTTGATGGTCACTATTAAGCTCCCGGTAATCGATGCACAATCTCATACTCCCGTCATTTTTTTTGACAAACAATACCAATGCTCCCCATGGAGACACACTAGGTCTAATGAATCCCTTCTTTAGAAGGTCTTGAAGTTACATCTGCAATTCCTTTAACTCGTGGGGCCATGCGTAAGGGGCCTTCAACACTGGTGCCGAGCCAGGGAGTAGGTCTATAGCGAATTCTGTCTCTCAGTCCTGGACAAACCTATCAAGTCATCCTGGAATACATCAAAAAATTCCCTCACTACATCTAACTCGGTCAATGGCCTAATCTCTACTTCAGTATCCATCACAGATGCTAAGTATCCTTGACATCCCTTATTCAGTAGCTTCTTCATCTGGAGTGCAGATATGATAACTTTCTTGGCTTTCTTGGGCTTATCCCCTTGGAATACAAACTCATCACCCTCACGAGGTCTAAAATGATAGTATTCTCTGCATATAGCACATTGGCTTTGTATACGAATAGCCAGTCCATTCCTAATATCACATTGAAGTCAATCATATCCAACTCGATCAAATAAGCATTCAACTCATGATCAGCTATGGTCACTGGACAAGGCTCATAAACATAGTTCAAACCCACTACACTTCCTGTAGGGGTGCTTACAGCCAAACATTGTATCAGTCCCTTAGGTGGAATTCTCATATTTTTCGTAAATGCCAGTGACACAAACGAATACGAGTCTCTTGAGTCAAATAACACATGTGCAGGCAATAATGATATCAATAATGTACCTTTCACTACACCAGGTGCAGCCTCAACATCTTCTGTAGTCATAGCAAACACTCTGGCCTATGGTCTCTGGCCCTGTAGGGGCTGTGCTGGTCTAGGGGTTGAATATGTCTGCTGGGGTCTAGGTGGTATAGTGTAGGGTGCATCACCTAGCCTCTCGTGGGGGCATGTCCTCGCTAAGTGGCTCATCCGATCACAATGAAAGCATCTCGAGCTTGATCCCAAAGACCGAGATACAACACTAGACCGGAGGGCTGGAAGTTTGACTAGCATCGACTCCCGAATCGACCGAGGTTGGATTGCCATAGGGCACTCGAAGGTTTGATGTCTCCCTAGAATCGTGAGATCCCATTGGCCTCTTTCTTATTCTTTATCGAGCTGTAGTTATCCCTATGCCGGTCTTCAATAGACTTGGCCACTTGGACCACCTCAAAGATAGGTTTGCGCTTCAACCCCACAATGGTTGACCTAATATCCGCCTCACCTTTCTCAAACTTTGCTTTAGCCCTATCACCTCGAGATGCTCAGAGCAAAATGGAATAGCTCCTGAAGCATTGCTTATACTCGAGCACAGACGGGGAACCTTGAGTCAACTGAGAGAACTCACTCTCTCTCCTATCCCAGAAGCTTTCCAAAAAATAGTTCTCAAAGACGGCCCATTTGAAGTCTGCCTAAGTAGGGTTCGGGTTACTAGCCCTAAGAAAAGGGTCAGTGGCACTCCACCAATCATCCACTTCATTCTGTAACTGATAGCCCACACACAAAATTTTCTACTCATTAGTGCAGCCCATCAGTCTAAAAACCTTCTCCATTCCACCAATCCATCTGATGGATACAACGAATCTCCTTTGAGAAGTATGGGAGCCTAAGCCATTGAAACTTCTCTATCATTTTTGTCAAGTCAGTCCAGCCCTCTACATGGGCTTGAGCTTGTTCTTGCATCGAGTCTTGCACACGCCCATGCACTTGTGCCCCACCAAATGTTTGGAGGGTAGCTGATCCAGCGGGTATTGGAACGAGTGCCAGTGGAGTGGAAGGTGCGGGTGGTGCATTGTGGGCTTCCATTGCCTCTTGGATTCTATTATCGATCCCGGCGATAAATTGGTTTTGCCTTTCTTCCACTTCCCACATCATGTTATTCATGATGGATGCCATATCCTGGGCTGTAAGTACAGGAAAATTCAGAGGTGCATTGTGGGGTCTACCCCGATTCTGTACAGGGGAAGAGGGAGGCAACGGGCGTGATTGGGATCGGGATTGGGTGTTCCAGCATGACATGATTCCTGTGAAGGAATCCGATTAGTACAGATGCATAAACAAGGTTGCATGTAAATGGGAACACATGCATGCATAGTGGGTCCCACACATATACAATAGTCAAGATTAGGGCTAGGGCATGCATAAGTGGGGTCCACACATATTAGGATCCAATTGCGCACGTATCCCGAAGAGGCACACCATTAAAGGAACCAAAATAAAATTTTAGATTTGAAAAATAAAATGATTTATTTTCCAAAAGAGTCCATCGGAAACAGGGGGTCACATCACCGGAAATATGGTTTAGTCCATCGAAAATATCAGTGGTATTTTTGGTCGGCAAAAATCAAATTTCTACTTCATGGGAACAAGCACCGAAAGCATGCCCGTGCTTTGGGTGGGCTGTTTTCGGCACCAAATCGCCTATATATAGGTTTCGGTCTTGACTTCTCACAAAACCCTATTTGATTTTGTGAGAAAGGTGTGAAAATATCCAAGAAGTATTTTGCTACCCATTCCCTACCTTCCTTTCGCTATTTCGTAATCGATCGGTGCCGCATTCGCATCCAAGGTATGTTTTCTCTCTCTGCAACCTAGTTTTGTGATTTTCTTCTCTGTGAGTTTTGCATTCAGCCATTTAACTAGGTTTTCCATTCCAAATCCTTAGGAATCATCTTGCAATGATGTCTGGATGTCGTGTTACCCGATGTGCTCTTATACAAAAGGAGTAAGACACCGTTGAGCAGTTCAACCCCATTCTGTTCTACTCTGTGGCTGAGCGAGACCGTTGGGACCTTTTTGAGTGCCGCAATATGGACCCAAGAATTTATGTGAGGACTAATGACTTTCATGCATTCTGTCTCCGTTAACGATTTGATGAGGTTGGTGGTACCGTATCTTAAAACCCAACAAGTACTACTACCCCACACTGGTCAGGCTGTTCTACTCCAACTTACAATGATTGAACCGGGGTACCGAAGAGATGCGGATCACCTCCTATGTGAAGGGGGTGGAGATCTCCTTTGATATGGGGTAGTTGGCCAATATTCTGATGGTCAACAATGCCGATGACCTAGTGTACGCCTCGCCTCGATTCGCATATGAATTCCAGAGTCCCGATACCTTTTAGGAGATCAATGACATGCTAACTAAGGAGGCCAAGGGATGGAACCGTTCAGTCAATTATTTTTCTACTCCAAAGGTTGTCTGTCATGTAATTCAGCTGAATGTCCTCTCCACTTACGGACATTATGATGAGGTATCTGCCCTACAAGCCTATGTGACATACACTGTACATGGGGCATAGATATCGCCTCCTTATCTCCTTATGTGGACCATGGTACTTTGGTCCAAGGAGGATCACCGAGCAGAAGCTTATGCTATGGAAGGATACTCACCGACATCTTCCGCCGCTTGGGGTGGACTTGGAGGGAGAGGCTCGCTTAGGTGAAGAGGTCACAGACTGCAACCAAGATTCTCTAAGGAAGATGACAATAGATCTACGGGAAGTGATGCCTGTTCCAGGAGAGGGTTAGCAGCCTATGGAGGTAGGGGGTATGTGTCGGTGCTCGATGATGTTGGTGGTGCAAGAGGAGAGGCTGTGGGGTTGGTGGGGCTCCACCACCGATCCCAAAGGGTATGGGTTCAATGGCACTTCTACATCTCGTAGTACTAAGGGTGCAAGGCCCACGGTCTCAATGATGTTATGGCCCATCCGGATACCACTATGTCACTAATGAGAAGCATAGATGGCCGCCGAGAGCATGGACAAGACCTATTGTCTTATGGACAAGAGTGGCCTCCCTAGAGGCACGATGCAGTGATGGTCTTTCATCTTGGTATTCCGGTGCCTCCAGGAACGCATGGTCTGAACTGTGCTCGTGGTCAAGGATGTAACCAGAACAACAATATAAGAGTAGTGGCATGTTTGCCACTGTAGCTTTTAGGATTTCCATTTTTCATGTTTTTATTTGAGTTTGATGTTTTTAGGTTTAGTTGAACTTTTACATTATGTCATTTGCTTCAGTTGTTTAATTTCCTAGACTTAGGCTAGTTAGGATTTTCTGCTTTCCACAGTGGAAGGCTCTGCACCTGAGCCTTATTAGACTCAGCGGGAGTGTAAGGTGTAAGTGAAGAGAATAGAAGAGATGAAGTCTATCCTTTAGCCTAGTCTATATCCATAGATGACGCAACTTCGTACCGACGCCTCACTACTACTTTAAAAATTTTTAAATGAATTAACGGCTAAGCGATTCATAACCTGAGCTTTCCTTAACCAGTTGACCTTACTTCGTAATCTCTCCGTGGGCCTCCCTTTCTTTATAGAAAGACTAAGAGACTTCGTAACCGCTCCGTGAGTACTTTATTTTTCTTATGAAAGTGAAAGGTGTGTAGTCAAATTCTCTATTATAATGAAATGGCTTTAACACCTATACTTGTCTCCTAATTGTGCAAATTCTATTATCGTTGTCTTGAGATTTTTATTTAATCCTAATTTCTCCAAAATCATGGTTTGGCTGAGATTGTGAGTTAAGGCAGAGCATCGTGCATGATACCATAGTCACACCCCACTCTCGAAGACCAACTTACCATTAGGAATATTGGTGGTGAGTAAGACATATACCTATCTTACCAATCTACCAGGATCTCTGATAACAGTACCTTAACATTTTCACAATCTCACATCACAAACCAATAGAAGCAGCAGAATTAGAGTATAGTAGCGGAATTTTAAGTAAAATGGGGTAACATCTAATGGTAATATAATGGCAATAACCAAGTTATTCTATTACATTCATCCATGACACATAATATAATCTCAAGAAAATATACAATCCAAAACTATATCCAAAAGTATCAAAATATGATGTACCATCTCACAGTGTGACGTAAGCATAGTGGTCACAAGCACGTCCGATCGTGTTCTCCGCTTCGCATCCACTGTCAGCCACACCATACTCGACCGTAAGATATTGGGTCACCCAGTATGGGCACCACGGTACCTGCATCATCATCTAAAAAGGGGTGTATACGTGGGGTGAGCTTTCCAACTCACTCAATGAGGGGTAGGGTTAAACACATCCAAGCAAGAAGATAGCAGTAATAATTTATGATGCACGATTGGGGAAATTAAACACATAGTCCTTGTTGCTCGTGATGAGTTCATTTGTTTATTATCCACCTAACAATACAAACTAAGTCTAGTAAATGATACTACGATGCATTAGGTTGTATCCCTCATCTCAGAAACGACATCAAGTATGTAGCGATACAAACCCTAGCCATGATTAGAAGTCTGCCAGCCCCAGTATGCATCTATGGGTCACCCAGTAAACCCCTGATAACCCCCTTCTAGCAGTCAAGGCACTGGTAACACATCGGCCACGCCGGACAAGTTCCCACCTCTAGCTACAATCACATACCACAATGGGTTATCCAACACCTCAACCCCTGTTGGAAAGGGTGCGTAGCATAAGGAGTGATACCTAACCATACATATACTACATGCCTTCATAATGATACAGCTAGTATGGATTACATGATATCAAGAGACCTCGCCACAAAGTGTAATCCATCTCCAAATACAATCCTGTACACGATACCGTAGAGACCATTTACCTAATCTAGCATACATATCATGAATGAGTATGGACTATGCAACACCGCAAGACCTCGACCATGAAGCATATCCATTTCTAAATGCGCTCAAGGTACACAATACCAGCGAGACCTTAGCCACAAAGTGTAACCCGTGACTACAACTAACTCTAATGCACATAATCAATGCACGAATCCAATATACATACGGAAATCACAGCACTGGTACCTCCTCGACTACGCCATATTCTGTTATACATTTCCATACAATTTATATCAAAATCATAAAATGACAATGTAGCATATTATAATCATATTTGAATAATTACAATTAAACATAAAATTATAAAAATGTGAGCAATTTAATGATAATAAACATTTTAGAAATAAACACACCATCCCTCACCTTGTTGATCTCTGCTTGTTTTAGGGTTCAAGTAAGGCCACCGATCAATCCAATCAATTCGACTTCGGGCACGTGCATCACTATCCTAGACACAAAGGAATCATACATCATTAAGCATCTGAACATCAGGAGAGACCTACACAAGTCACCCCCAAAATGTACAGACACTGGCTCCTAATGACAGTAATGTCACTTGAAACAACCATCGAAAACAAGGCATTTCCACCTGACATATCTGACCTATTTTTGGTGGAGGTGACAGAGACAATAGGCTCCATGCCCACCTAAAATATGCCACGTAAAATAGACCCAAGGATTCGTGGGCTGTTTCTAGTAGTGGTTCAGTGCAGTCCAACTAATTTGGGGCTTTCTAGCTTGGGCCCAATTACCGGGATTTGTTCCATAAAGTCTATAGGGGATGTTCCTAGCATCATTCTAAGCTAAGAAAATTCCAATTCCACTGAGCCATTTGGGAGATACGTCGATCGAACAATCAAAACCCTAGTTGGTCTTTTGGCAATACATGTTACCGGAGCACACCAGGCTTGGTTAGAGCTCGGCAACAACACCGGGAGGTTAGAACACTCATCCTACAACCTTAACATGGTGTGTACACCAAGATTCCATCCATACTTAGATTTATCTAGGTCGAAATAAAGAGAGAGAGTGGTATGGGAGGTTGTACTTACCTCCGATAGCGATTCCGGCAACAAGGCGATAGCCGGCAACAAGGTATGCCTCCAACCCCCTTCTCCTTCCTCTTCTTCTTCTTTCCTCTCCTCCTTCTCTCCTCTCCTACATTGGGCACAAGGGAAATGAGTAAATGAATCCTCATTTCCTAACTTATAACTTAAGTGGGCCTTGGGTCTATTTGGTTTGGACTTCTTTGAACCAATCAGGTTAAAATGAAATTTGGGGCATGAGAACCCATACATTTAGGTCCATAAGGTGCCCACATCAAGAGGAAGGTGGAGAATGATTTGGGATCATCCGTAACCATTTACTATATGAGTGGCGGAACCACGGCATCAAACCTCGACATCACTGTCAATCCACCAAAAATAGGCATCGGATTCAGGCCTGTGCTGCTTCTAGTGGCTTATTTTCGGTGGCCAAGATAGCTTATTGTCCCATGGTTGGCCTTACACGGTGGTTGCCCTCGGACATGGTCAAAGCTATTCGATAATTTTAAAATCAAGTGGGGAGTTGGGTCACTTACCATCCGGGATCGGGAGGTATGAATCCCCTTCAGTTGGACAGGCATGCAATGCACAAATATGTGGAGTCATCTCTACCCCTACGGTAATTTGCAGCCACGAGGCAAAACCCGATTGTACTTTCGATCTCTGATCCGAGGCCTTACAATAGTTCAAATTAGACCGGTTGGGGTATGGGTGTAACACGATTGGGGTTGCTTTGTATTGATCGAACCCAAGCCTCTACAAAGTGAGGATGCTAAACTTGAAGCAACAAGACTTTTGGGTGGAGGCCATTTTCAATGCAAGAATCGGATTTTGAATGCACTTTCACTTGAGTTATTGAGACTCCCAAACTAAAAGCAAATTTGGTTGAAACAGGAATCAAGGAAATCGAAGAAGGGCCTTCATGTTAAGAAGGATAAATCTCTCAAGAAAAGAAAGGTAATTGCTTCCTTCGTAAAAAACCAGGTCATTTCAAGAAGGATTGCAAGACTAAAAAGAAAGGGTCTAAAAAGGCTAAAATTAATCTCATTGAAAGTGAGATTTTTACTCAAATACGATTATGATATGCTACATTGTCATTTTATGATTTTGATATGAATTGCATGGAAATGTATGACAGGATCCGGTGTGGCCGAGGTGGTACCAGTACCGTGATCGCCGTATGTATGTTGCATTCATGCATTGATTATATGCATTACAGTTAGTTATAGTCACGGGTTACACTTTGTGACCAAGGTCTTGCTGGTATCATGTACCCCAGGACTGCATTTGGAAATGGATACGCTTCGTGGCCGAGGTCTTACCAAGTGTTATGTAGTCCATACTCAACGTGATATGTATCCTAGATTAGGTAAATGTCTCGGATACATCTTGTGGCCAAGGTCTCTTTGGTAGCTTGTAGTCAGGTATTTGGAGATGGATTACACTTTGTGGCCGAGTTCTCTCTGGTATCGTGTAATCTATACTAACTGTATCATTATGAAAGCATGTAGTATGTATATGGTTAGGTATCACTCCCTATGCTACGTACCCTTGCCAACAGGGGTTGAGGTGTTGGATAACCCATTGTGGTATGTTTGATGTGCCTTTCTGAAGTGCCACATCCGCAGTACGATGTGATTGTAGCTGGAGGTGGGAACCTATCCGGTGTGGCCGATATGTTACCAGATCGTGATCGCCAGAGGGGTTATCGGGTTTGTCAGTGACCCATGGATCCATACAAGGACCGCAAGCTTCTAATCATGGCTAAGATTTGTATCGCGTAGTCGATGTCATTTTTGAGACGAGGGATACAGTATAATGCACCATAGTAACATTTACCAGACTTAGTTTGTATTATTAGGTGGATAATAAACAAATGAACTGCATCACGAGCATGATGGAATATGTGTTTAATTTTCGTAATCATGCATCATAAATTACTATTGCTTGGATGTGCTTGATCCCACCCCTCACTGAGCGAGTTGGAAAGCTCACCCCATGTATAGACCCCTTTTTAGATGATGTAGGTACCATGGTGCCTATGGCGGGTGATCCAGTATCTTCTAGGTCGAAGTATGGTGTGAGCGACTGGTGGATGCCAGAAGCGGAGGAGCACAATCAAGACTGTGCTTGCGACCACTATGCTTACGCCGCACTGTGAGATTGTACATCATATTTTTATATTTTGGATATGACTATGGATTTTATATTTTCTTGAGATTATATTATATGTCATGGATGAATGTAACATAATAATTCGATTATTGCTATTATATTATCATTAGATGTTTTCCCATTTTATTTATAATTCCGCTACTATACTCTGATTCCGTTGCTTATGTTGGTTTGTGATGTGAGATTGTGAAAATATTAAGGTATTGCTATCAGAGATCCTGGTAGATTGGTAAGACAGGTACGTGTCTTACTCACACCACTGATATTCCTAATGGTAAGTTGGGTCTACCGAGAGTGGGGTGTGACAACTATGGTATCAGAGCGCGATGCTCTGCCTTAACTCACAATCACAGCCAAACCATGATTTTGGAGAAATTAGGATTAAATAAAAATCTCAAGACAACAATAATAGAAATTTGCACAATTAGGAGACAAGTATAGGTGTTAAAGCCGTTTCATTATAATAGAGAATTTGAATACACGACTTACACTTTCATAAGAAAAAAATAAAGTATTGAAAGTAGGAAATCCTAACTAGCCTAAGTCTAGGAAATTAAACAAATGAAGCAAATGACATAATGTAAAAGTTCAACTAAACCTAAAAGCATCAAACTCAAGTAAAAACATGAAAAGGAAAATCCTAAAAGCTACTGTGGCAAACATGCCACTACTCTTGCTGTTGCTGCTATTGGTTCTGTCCTTGGCCCTAAGCTTGGATCAGACCATGTGTTCCTGGAGAAGGCACCGGAATACCGAGATGGAAGACCATCGCCTGCATCTGTGCCTCTAGGGAGGCCACTCTATTGTCCATATGACAATAGGTCCTGTCCATGCTCTCGAGGCGGCCATTTATGCTCCTCATCAGTGACATAGTGGTATCCAGATGGACCATAACATCATTGATACTATAAGGCCTTGCACCCCTAGTACTCTGAGATGTAGAAGCCGCCATAGAACCCATGGCCTGGGGATCAAGTGGTGGGGCCCCAGCAGCTTCTCCTCCTACACCACCAATATCACCGCCACCGCCAGCCTCTACCTCCATAGGCTGCTAACCCTCTCCTAGAACAGGAGTCACTTCCCATAGATCTATGGTCATCTTCCTTAGAGAATCTTGGTTGAAGTCTATGACCTCTTCACCCAAGTGAGCCTCTCCCTCCAAGTCCACCCCAAAGCGACGGAAAGATATCAGTGAGTATCCTTCCATAGCATAGGCTTCCCGCTCAGTGATCCTCTCCTTCGGACCGAAGTACCATGGTCCACATAAGGAGATAAGGGAGACGTATCTGTGCCCCTATGTACACTTAGTATGTCACATAGGCTTGCAGGGCAGATATCTCATCACAATGTCTATAAGTGGGGAGGACATTCAGCTGAATCACATGGCAGACAACCTTTGGAGTAGCAAAATAGTTGATTGAACGGTTCCATCCCTTGGCCTCCTTAGTCAGTATGTCATTGATCTCCTAAAAGGTATCCGGACTGGAATTCATATGTTGGAGTCCAAGGCGGGCAGTACACTAGGTGGTCGGCATTGCTGACCTTCATAATATTGGCCAACTGCCCCATATCAAAGGAGAGCTCCACCCCCTTCACATAGGAGGTGATCTGCATCTCTTTGGTACGCCAGTTCACGCACTGCAAGTTGGAGTAGAATAGTCTGACCAGTGTGGGGTAGTAGTACTTGTTGGGTTTTAAGATACGGTGCCACCCAACCTCATCAAACCGTTGACGGAGATGGAATGCACGGAAGCCATTGGTCCTCACATAGACTCCCAGGTCCACATTACGGTGCACAAAAATTTTCCAATGGTCTTGCTCAGCCACAGAGCGAAATAGAATGGGGTTGAAATGCTCAGCGGTGTCTTACTCTCCTTGTATAAGAGCACGTCAGGTATGTACACGACGTCCAGACATCGTTGCAAGATGATTCCTAAGGATTTGGAATGAAAAACCTAGTTAAATGGCTGAATGCAAAACTCACAAAGAAGAAAATCACAAAACTAAGTTACAGAGATAGAAAACATACCTTGGATGCGAATGCGGCACCGATTGATCATGGAATAGCAAGAGGAAGGTAGGGAATGGGTAGAAAAATACTTCTTTGCCATTTTCACACCTTTCCCACAAGAGCAAATAGGGTTTTGTGTGAAGAATCCAAGACCCGAGCCTATTTATAGGCGATTTGGTGCCACTGGAAACAGCCCATCGTAAACACTGGGCATGCTTTCGATGCCTATTTCCAGTAAAGTAGAAATTTGATTTTTGCCCTCTGTTTTGTCCACCTATTTCCGATGGACTCTATTGGAAAATAAATCATATTATTTTTCAAATCCAAAATTTTATTTTGGTTCCTTTAATGGTATGCCTCTTTGGGATACGTGTGCGATCGGATTCTAATATGTGTGGACCCCACTTATGTATGCCCTAGCCCTAATCTTGACTATTGTATGTGTGGGACCCACTATACATGCATGTGTTCCCATTTACATGCAACCTTGTTTATGCATTTGCACTGATCGGATTCCTTCACAGGAATCATGTCATGCCGGAACACCCGATCCCGATCCCAATCTCAATCACACCGGTGCCTCCTGCTTTCCCTACACGGAATTGGGGTAGACCCCGTAATGCACCTCTGGCTCCACCTGTACTTACAGCCCAGGATGTGGCATCCATTATGAATAACATGATGCGAGAAGTGGAAGAAAGGAAAAACCAGTTTATGGCCGGGATTGACAATAGAATCCAAGCGGTAATGGAAGCCCACAATGCACCGCCCACACCTCCTACTCCACCGGCACCCATTCCAATACCCACTGGATCGGCTACCCTTCAAACATTTGGTGGGGCACAAGTGCATGGGCATGTGCAAGACCCGATGTCGGAATAAGTTTAAGCCCCATATAGAGGGCTGGACAGACTTGAAAAAAATGATGGAGAAGTTTCAATGGCTTAGGCCCCCATGCTTATCCAAGGTGGGCCAAGACCTGTTGTATCCATCATGATGGATTGGCGGAATGGAGAAGGTTTTTAGATTGATGGGCTGCACTGATGAGCAAAAATATTTGTGTGCAGTTATCGCTATGTAATGAAGCGGATGATTGGTGGAGTGCCACCGAGCCTATTCTGAGGGCTAGTAACCTGAATTCTACTTGGGCAGACTTCAAAGGGGCCTTCTTTTGAGAACTATTTTTAGGAAACCTTTTGGGATAGGAGAGAGAGTGAGTTCTCTCAGTTGGTTCAAGGTTCCCATCGTGCTCCAAGATTTAAGAATGCTTCGAGGAGCTATTCCATTTTGCTCCTGAGCATCTCAGAGGTGATAGGGCTAAAGCGAAGAAGTTTGAGAAAGGGTTGAGGCCAGGTAACCATTGTGGGGTTGAAACTACAAACTTATGCTCAGGTGGTCCAAGTGGCCAAGTCTATTAAAGACCAGCATTGGGATAACTACACGGCTCAGCAAGGAACGGGAAAGAGGCCAATGGGATCTACTGATTCTAGGGGAGGCAACAAACCTTTTCGAGTGCCTTATGTTAACCCAAATCCAATGTAATTTAGGAGGCCTGATGCTAATCAGAATTCCCAGCCCTCCCGATCTAGTGCTGTATCTCAGTCTTCAGGATCGAGTCTGAGATGCTTTCATTATGATCAGATGGGCCACATGGCGAGGATATGCCCCCAGTGAAGGCTAGGTGATGCACCCTACACTATGCCACCTAGGCCTCAGCAGACATATTCAGCCCTCAAACCAGCATAGCCCCTACAAGGCTAGAGATCATAGGGCAGAGTGTTTGCTATGACTGCAGAAGATGCTGAGGCTGCACCCGGTGTAGTGACAGGTACATTATTGATATCATTATTGCCTGCATATGTGTTATTTGACTCAAGAGACTCGCATTCGTTTGTGTCATTGGCATTTACGAAGAAGATGAGAATTCCACCCAAGGGACTGACTCAATGTTTGGCTGTGAGCACCCCTACAGGAAGTGTGGTGGGTTTGAACTATGTTTATGAGCCTTGTCTAGTGACCATAGCTGATCATGAGTTGAATGCTCATTTGATCGAGTTGGATATGACTGACTTCGATGTGATATTAGGAATGGACTGGTTGTTCGCATATAAATCCAGTGTGCTATATGCAGAAAAGACTATCATTTTTAGACCTCGTGATGGTGTTGAGTTTGTATTCCAAGGGGATAAGCCCAAAAAAGCCAAGAAAGTTATCATATCTACACTCCAGATGAAGAAGCTACTGAACAAGGGATGTCAAGGATACTTAGCATCTGTGATGGATACTAAGGTAGAGATTAGGCTATTGACTGAGCTAGATGTAGTGAGGGAATTTCTTGATGTATTCCCAGATGACTTGAAGGTTTGCCACCGGACTGAGAGAAGAAATTTGCTATAGACCTACTCCCCATCTCGGCACCAGTGTCGAAGGCCCCTTACCGCATGGGCCCCACAGAGTTGAAGGAATTGCAAGTGCAACTTCAAGACCTTTTGAAGAAGGGATTCATGAGACCTAGTGTGTCTCCATGAGGAACACTGGTATTGTTTGTCAAGAAGAAAGACAGAAGTATGAGATTGTGTATCGATTACCGTGAGCTTAATAAGCTAACCATCAAGAACTAGTATCCCTTGCTAAGGATAGATGATTCATTCAATCAGTTGTAGGATGCGAAGGTATTTTCTAATATTGTCCTCAGATCAGGCTACCACCAACTCAGGATCAAAGATAGTGATGTCAGTAAGATAGCCTTCAGATCAAGGTATGGACATTATGAATTCTTGGTAATGTCATTTGCGTTGACCAATGTATCGGTTGCATTTATGGATTTGACGAACCGGGTATTCTAGGATGTCTTAGATAAGTTTGTGATAGTATTCATTGATGACATTTTGGTCTACTCCAAGAGTGCAAACGAACATGTTGCTCACCTGAGATTAGTACTGCAACGGCTGAGAGAGAAGCAACTCTATGCCAAATTTAGCAAGTGTGAGTTTTGGCTGTTGATGAGCACATTTATGTGTGAAATCTAGGGTAATAAAACATGCATTTTATATATTTAGAATGGAGCTACCTTGGTTTTACTCTCTTTTGCAAGTTTTGTATTTTAAAGGCTTTAAGCATTATCGGACGTCATATCTCTCCAACAACTACCTAGTGTAGTTGGTGATCTATAAGGTGTGCAAAATTCCCTTGCTCACCAGGAGGTCTCAAGTTCGAATCTCATGGTTGTTTTTTTTTTGGAGAATTTTGTTGAATATTTACTACTTTTCACTCACTTAAAGCACTAAGGGCATGGAGGGGATTTCCACATCAAATTAGAAGCAAGGAAAATCGTGGAAGGGGTTCCTGCGCAAGAAGAGAAGAAAAAAAAAAAGGAAAGAAAAAAAAGGGAGAAATAAATCTTGTCCAAATCTTCTCTCTCCTCCACATCATCACCAAAAGATTGTCCAAATCACACAAAGCAAGAAGGAAAATCGTCCCTTAGAGGGAGAAAAAGAAGAGAAGAAAAAAAAAAGGAAAGAAAATAAGCAAAAAAAAAAATTATAGGAAATTTCTCCAAGTTTATTTCTCTCTTCTCTCTCCTCTACCTTAGCACTTTTGGTCTCAAAAGATCTCACTACCAATTGTGGGTTTCTCCCTTTTAGGAAAGAGAAATTTGTTACCCTACCCCCCCATTCCCTATAAATACAATTCATATAAGAGGAGGGGAGACACTTCATTCTTCTTCTAGGTTTTTTTTAGTTGCTCCATCTCTTCTCTAATTTTCTTTCTAGCTTTAGTTCTAGGTTTATGTTTTAAACACTTTTGTAAGTTCTTTTTATTCAATTAATGCAAGCACTTTTGTTTTTTATGTAGTTTTTTTATTTTTATTGTTTAAGGAATTGAAGTTGTAATTTTCAAGTTCTAATTCTAGGCTTAGTTCTAGGTGAAAAGAGCAAGCTATGAAGCATGTCTTTCAAGTTCCATTTTTTTTCTTTAGATTTGTTTTCTCTAGTACTAGAAATTTCAGATTTGGTTTATTCCAGATCTGGTTTTTAGTATTGGTAGTATCTCAAATCGATCAAGTTTTCAGTTCAAGGGTTGAAGTTCAAGTCGAGGCTCCCCCAATAGTCTTCTCTCCCTCTCATTCCCTCTTTGACTGCCCTTTCTTTCTTAATTTAGGATTTTAATTTCAGTCGTTACATTATTGCTATTCCTTTTCCTAAGGTTCATGGCTAGTGTAGTGTTGGCTTTGCCCTCTTAGCCATAGAACCATCAATTTATTGCATTTATTTTAATTGTCTCCTTTCCCTAAAGCCAAGTAGAGTAACCCTTATAAGAGTGACTCTCTAGTCAAGTAAGGAAGCTCATATTATGATGCATCCTCAAGCTAAGTAGAGAAACCTACTTGTGAGTCTCTCTCTAGCTTTCTCCCTTTCTTTTACTTTATTTTATTTCAGTATTTTTTTCCTTTATTGCTTTTTTTTTAAATTGTGTGGGTTTGTTTATTTTAGTTATTTATTTATTTAATTTTAATTAGTGGTTTATGCCTTTAAATTCTTAGATGACTAATGGTTAGGATGTTATTTTAGATACATATATTTAGGACGGTAATTAGAATTAGATCACAACCATTAATCGGTTCACTTTCACATTATTAAAAGAAGTAAAAAAATAAAATGACTGCTCTCCCTGTGTTCGACCCGTAGCTACACTGATCCGTACACTTGTGGTTATATTTAAAACCTCAAACAAGTTTTTGGCGCCATTGCCGGGGAGACAGTTTCATGTTATTTTTTGCTTTCTTTTGATAAATCAGAGTGCTTTGTTTGCTTTGTTTTTTTTTTCCTTTTCTTTTATTGAATTCTCAGAAGAACAACTTACAATAATAGTTGTATTGTGGAGGTCACCATGCTTCACAAGATGATAAAAATAGGTTTTGCCCTATAGCAAGACTCTCAAGAATTGACCTGAGCAACCCCAGATCCTTGCCAGTAAGCTCCCAAAAAGCCAAAAATCAAAAAAATCATAAAAAAAATAAAAAAAAAAAGTTTTGCTATCCATTATTTTGTGCTTGTCTTACTCTAGTTGTGGATTGTTTTCTGTTGCATGAGTGTTCGGTGGGTACGTAATACTAAGAATCGGTTAGAAAGAAGAGATCCAACAAGTAGTGACCCTATACGTTTGCTCTCTTTAAAACCCTTCAATATGGGAGACCACAGCAAAACCCTTCACCTAAATCTATGAAAGATAGGTTCTACCTTGCTAAAACAGCCCAACCTTATTGTATAGTTCTACCACAAGCCCAGGGCAATAATTTTGAACTCAAATCTTAATACATCACTATGTTGCCCCACTTCCATGGGTTGACCTCTGAGGATGCATACCTATTTCTAAGGGAATTTGAAGAGGTATGTGTTCTAATTAAGGTCCAACTATTTTATGATGATGCTGTTAAGCTTAGGTTTATCACTTTTGCATTGAAAGACCAAGCTAAGAAGTGGTTGTATGGGTTACCCACAAATTCCATAACCTCATGGGAACAGTTCACAGTTGTCTTCCTTAAGAAGTTTTTCCCAACTCACAAGACCAATAAGCTTAGAAGTGATATCCTTCAGTTTAGACAAAAGCCTAGTGAGTTATTTTTCAAACTTATGGAGAGATTCAAGGATATACTCCAAGAATGCCCTCACCATGACGTAGACATATGGCATTTATGTCAAATAATTTATGAGGGTATTGATTATCCAACTAAACAAATGATAGAGTCTATGTGCCCTGAGGGATTCACATCCTTTACAGATGAAGGAAAGCCATGGGAATTCTTACTTGACTTAGCTGACAAAACCCATGAGTGGGAATCAACCCAAGAGAGTGAAAGAACTATAGGAGGAAAAGGATATTTTGTGGATGAGATATTAGCCAAGGAAGCCCATTTGGATAGCCTAATCAAGAGAATTGAGGCTATTGTTCCTAGAGAGCCATCATCAGTCAATTTGGTTAAGATTTGTGTTTGGTGCCAGTCCCCTGGACATCTTATAGAAGAATGCCCCAACACCTCTAGGGGCACTTCTAATGATAGTGTTAATGCCTTATACCAGAATAATCCATATAGTAATACCTACAATCAAGGATGGAGAAATCACCCATATTTCTCTTGGAATCAGGACAACCAAGCAGGGCCTTCCAATTTCCATAATCAAGGTCAACCTGGACTCCAAAGGCCTCCCTTTGCATAACAATCTTTTTTCCAAAATACTTTTCCTAGGTCAAATGTAGGACTTCAGACTAGTTTTCCTAGGGCCCCTCTCCTATCATCTTATCAGCAACCCCCTGGGTTTACCAACACTAGAGAGGCAAGTAGAATAAGTGGCTTGAAAAAAATATGGCCCTCCTCATGACAAGCCATCAAAATCTTAGGAGAGAACTCACTCAAGTTTTCTCAATTATGTGTGAGAGGGAGAAAGGAACTTTACCCAGTCAACCAGAGCCTAACCCCTAGGCATCATCAGCCTGTTAGTTCACAAACATCAACTAATGCACCACTGAATATAGTATAAGGTCAGACCCAACAAGGGCCCTCTAACCAATGTAATGTTGTTTATACCCTTAGGAGTGGTAGAGAGTACCAACAGAGCGTTCCTAAATCTTCCCCATCTATTACTCCTGTTAACTATCCTTCAGTTGAGGACACAAGTGTGCCTTTTGTTTCAGGTTCGTCTGATGAACCTAAAGATTTTCTGAAACTAAAGATGATTTGGTTGAGGAAACCAAAATGATTCTTCCAACAGAGGCAATCCTCAACATTCTTATGTTCACCCTATCCCATTTCCTAATCGCTGGTAAACAAAAGGAAGACTGCCCATGGATAAAATTTAGAAGTCTTCAAAAGGTAGAAGTGAACATCCCGCTTTTGGAAGCCATATCCTGCATCCCCGCCTATGCAAAGGTACTAAAAGATTTGTGTACTCACAAACATATTACTAGTGTGCCCAAAAAG
Source organism: Macadamia tetraphylla (assembly GCA_022985045.1). Taxonomy (NCBI): domain Eukaryota; kingdom Viridiplantae; phylum Streptophyta; class Magnoliopsida; order Proteales; family Proteaceae; genus Macadamia; species Macadamia tetraphylla. Next base: position 36,137,120 of record CM040972.1, on the reverse strand, counting down.
GTGTTCTTGGTGTAACATTAGTTCCATAATTACTCAAATTATAGTAGCCAAGTATAAGGATCCAGGAGCCCTACCATATCTTGTGTCATAGGCAACACATACATTGAGCATGCCTTACTTGACCTTGGTGCAAGTGTAAATCTTTTACCATACCATGTGCAAGCATATTGGCTTGGGAAAATTGAAAGCCACCGGAACTACTCTTCGCTTGAGATAGGTTCGTTAAAATTCCTAAAGGAATGGTTGAGGATGTCTTACTAAAGGTGGGGGAATTTATTTTCCCTGTTGATTTCATTGTGTTAGATATCAAGCCCTTCTCAACCAAGGATGAGGTCCCAATAATTCTAGGAAGACCATTCTTGGCTACCAGTAATGCATTAATTAATTGCCGGAATGGTTTTCTAAGATTATCTTTTAGTAACCAAACTATTGAGTTTAACATGTTTAGGATAGGCAAGCAACCACATATGGAAGAAGAGATTAATATGACTGAGGATTTTCTAGATTTTTCTGATGATTTAATTACCAACTTTTATATTAATTTTGATTCAGAATTCCAAGATTGTATGGATGAGTTTGATGATGATAGTGAAATTTTTTTTTCTAAAGTCTTGAGTCTTCACACACCTGTGGAGCCCTTAGGGCCCCTTTCTAATTCCATTCTCAAACCTTCCATAGTTGAGTCCCCTAAGCTAGATCTTAAGGAGTTGCCATCTAATTTGAGGTATACTTTCCTAGGGCCTGACTAGACTCTTCCTGTAATAATTTCTTCAAATTTGACTTCTAGCTAGGAAGAGGAGTTGCTTAAAGTGTTAAAAGATAATAAGGAAGCCCTAGTTGGACCATGACTGATATCAAGGGTATAAGCCCTTCTATTGTGCAACATCATATACATTTTATGGAGGATTCCAAACCATCCACGGAACCCCAAAGAAGAGTTAACCCAGTGATGATGGAAGCTATTAAGAAAGAGATCCTAAAGTGCTTGGATCATGGAATAATTTATCGTATTTCTGACAGCTAATGGGTAAGCCCAGTTCACATAGTGCCTAAGAATTCTGGTGTGACTGTAGTTCCCAATGCCAATAATGAACTAATTCCAACTCGTGTCCAATCTGGGTGGAGAGTATGCATAGACTATAGGAAACTTAATGTGGCAACCTGGAAGGACCACTTTCCATTGCCATTCATTGACCAGATGTTAGAGAGGTCAGTTGGACATGAATACTATTGTTTTCTTGATGGATATTTCGGCTATAACCAGATCCCAATTGCTTTAGAGGACCAACATAAGACCACTTTTACATGCCCATATGGAACATTTACTTACAGGAGTATGCCCTTTGGGCTTTGCAATGCCCCTACTACGTTCCAATGATGCATAATGAGCATATTTTCTGACATGGTCAAAAAATTCTTAGAAGTATTTATGGATGACTTTTCAATTCATGGGAATTCCTATTCGAATATCTTCGCTATCTCTAGTTTTGAAAAGGTGCATATCTAAGAATTTAATTTTGAATTGGGAGAAATGCCATTTCATGGTTAAATCTGTATTGTTTTAGGCCATGTAATATCCAAGGAGGGGAAATTTAAAGGGAGATAGAGCCAAAGTGGATTTAATTGATAATTTACCACCTCCCCAATCTGTTAAGGACGTTCGATCTTTTCTAGGGCATGCAGGCTTCTACAGAAGGTTTATTAAAAACTTTAGTCAGTTAGCCATGCCTCTCACTTCATTACTTGCCAAAGATCAAACTCTTAAGTTTTCTAAAGAGTTCCTAGAATCCTTCAAACAACTTAAGAAGGAGTTGATCAATGCACCCATTGTTCAACCACCTGTTTGGACTAAACCTTTTGAACTGATATGTGATGCTTCGGATTTTGCCATGGGAGCGATTTTGGGTCAAAAGATTAATAAGTTGCCCACTGTCATTTATTATGCTAGTAGGACCTTAAATGATACACAACTCAATTATACAACCACTGAAAAAGAATTTTTAGCAGTTGTGTTTGTATTAGAAAAGTTTCTATCTTACTTAGTTGGTTCACATGTGGTGGTGTATACTGATCATTCTGCTCTCAGATACTTAGTTCAAAAGAAGGATGCCAAAGCCCGTCTCATTAGGTGGGTTTTACTTTTGCAAGAGTTTAATTTAGAAATTAGGGATAAAAAAGGAGTTGAAAACCTAGTTGCAGACCATTTATCTCGGCTTCCCAATTCCTTGATTGTTGATTCTCCAGTCAACGAGAACTTTCCAGATAAACAGTTATTTGTAGTGTCCAGTGAACCATGGTTTGCTGACATTGTCAACTTCTTAGTTTCAAGTGTGACTCCGGATCACTAGTCCACCCAATATAAGTATAGGTTTCATTCCCAAGTTGAGCACTTTTTCTAGGATGATCTTTATTTTTTTAAGATATGCCCGAATCAGATTATCCGACGATGTGTTCCTGATCATGAGCAACATTCTATTCTCTCTTTTTGTCATGATCATGCATGTGGTGGATACTTTGGACCTAAGAAGACTGCCGCAAAGGTTCTCCAATACGGATTTTATTGGCTCACTCTTTTTAGAGATGCTTTTGATTTTTGTAAGGCTTATCCCTGCCAGTCTTTTGGCCGTATCAATAAGAGAAACATAATGCCCTCAACCCTATTTTGGTAGTTGAGATCTTTGATGTATGGAGCATCGATTTTATAGGACCATTCCTAATTCCTTTGGGAATTTGTACATACTTTTGGCCGTTGATTACGTTTCTAAATGGATAGAGGCCATACCTTGTAAATCTAATGACCACAAAGTGGTGGTCCAGTTTCTCAAAGAAAACATTTTTTTCTGCTTTGGTGCACCACGTGCAATAATTAGTGATAAGGGTACTCATTTTTGTAATCGACCTTTTGAGGCCTTAATGAAAAAGTATGGGATCACCCATAAGTTATCTACCCCTTATCACCCCCAACTAGTGGCCAAGTGGAGGTGTCTAATAGGCAGATCAAACAAATCTTGGAGAAAACTATTAATCCCAACCATAAGGATTGGTCCCTTAAGCTCATTGATGCCTTGTGGGCCCATCGGACTGCATTCAAGACCGATCTTGGTCAGCTCCTACCGCTTGGTGTATGGGAAAGCTTGTCACTTACCAATTAAGTTGGAGCATAAGGCCTTTTGGGTCATCAAGAAACTCAACTTTGATTTGTTTGATGGGGGAATTCATCGTAGGCTCTAACTATCTGAGTTGGAGGAACTTAAGAATGAAGCCTATGAAAGTTCTATGATTTACAAGGAAAAGACCAAAGCTTTCCATGATAAGCACATTCTGCATAAATTTTTTACAATTGGTAATAGGTCTTATTGTATAACTCTCGATTGCATCTTTTTCCTGATAAGCTTAGATCCCGATGGGATGGCCCATTTGTTGTCTATAATGTAAATCTCCATGGGGCTGTGGAGATTTTGAATCAAGAAACAGGGGTAATTTCAAAGGTTAATGATCAGCATTTGAAACCATTCCTCGAGTTTCTTAATACTGGTAGTGAAGAGGTCATGGATCTCCATGAACCTCTTTACACTGATGATTAACTTTTAATCAGGTATGACCCCCTTACATTGTCTTCATTTTTAATTCTTTCCATGCATTGAGGACATTGCATGACTTAAGTGTGGGGGAGGGAAACCAGTTTCTGCTTTTTCCACTTTGTTTTATTTTTTTATTTTTTTGTTTTTTTTTTGAGCTTGCTAAAGGATGAAGTCCTACTTTGGCTTTTGGCTAATGATCATACCATTCGGTTGCTTGATGTATGAAAATAAAAGTTTTGACTAAGGTACCCATTTTGAACGTATAAAACCCTATTGAGAAGAAAGAAACAAGTCTGTGTCTTAAGATGGGACTTTCTTCTTAAAAATAAAAGACCCCTATTTTATGGTGTTGGACCATATGTAAGTCTGTGGGTTCCTTATACTTTTGATTTGGAGTTGAGACATTCTTTTAATTTGGCATGAGTTGACAAATGCACAATTTTAAATGAAATGTGAAATGTGGCATAAAGAAGAATAAGAGTTGATTCCCTTGGAACTAGACAGGGCATTGAGCCTCAGGAAGCGTGGTGTCTTGATCGAAATTCCTTGGGAGAAAACTTCTGAAGGAACTCTAGCATCACTGTCTTTATGGGCATATGCAAAAAGTGAAGCTACATAGTAACTTGGGTGTCTGGTGTTTGCTCCACCATGTCATTCAGGCCAAAAGTAGTGGAGTAGAATAGAGTTTATTAAGCGAAAAAAAAAGGAGAAAAAAAATATACAAATGTCGTTAATGCTTAGTAATATGTTTTGGTCAAAAACATTCCAACGCCTTAGTCATTGATTCCCTATTTCTTCACAAGTGGTTTTGCCTTAAGATAAGGATGTTTTGGAAGAGACGAGGTGAGTTCCAAATTAAGAAATATGCTAGTGCCTGGAATTGATGAAGGACAATGAAAGTTCAAGTGTGGTGGTCCCTTGTAAGAGAAATTATCTTTACTCCTGATCGGTATAGCCTCACCTTTAGCCAAGGTTGGGATTTGTTTATTCTAAATTTTGGGTGTATATTCATTACAAACACCCATGAAACACAACTCGTCCACTAGGGGTGACCTAGGGGTTTAAAGGTTTGTTGCACATGCTAAGTGCAACCGTGACTCCTACAAAAGTGAGTTAAGATTTTGATTTTTATTCTTTTCTTTTTGGTTTTCTTGAGGACTAGCAAAGTCTAAGGGTGGGGGAATTCGATGAGCACATTTATTTTGAAATCTAGGTAATAAAATATGTATTTTATATATTTAGAATGGTGCTACCTTGGGTTTTACTCTCTTTTGCAGGTTTTGTATTTTAAAGGCTTTAAGCATTATCGGACATCATATCTCTCCAACAACAACTACCTAGTGTAGTTGGTGAGCTAAGTGTGCAAAATTCCCTTGCTCACCAGAGGTCTCAAGTTCGAATCTCATGGTTGTTTTTTTTTGGAGAATTTTATTAAAGAATTCCTACTTTTCACTCCCTTAAAGCACTAAGGGCATGGAGGGGATTTCCACATCAAATTAGAAGCAAGGAAAATCGTGGAAGGGGTTCCTGCCCAAGAAGAGAAGAAAAAAAAAGAAAGAAAAAAAATGGAGAAATAAATCTTGTCCAGATCTTCTCTCTCCTCCACATCATCACCAAAAGATTGTCCAAATCACACAAAGCAAGAAGGAAAATCATCCCTTGGAGGGAGAAAAAGAAGAGAAGAAAAAAAAAGGAAAGAAAATAAGTAAAAAAAAAAATTATAGGAAATTTCTCCAAGTTTATTTCTCTCTTCTCTCTCCTCTACCTTAGCACTTTTGGTCTCAAAAGATCTCACTACCAATTGTGGGTTTCTCCCTTTTAAGAAAGAGAAATTTGTTACCCTACCCCTCCATTCCCTATAAATACAACTCATATAAGAGGAAGGGAGACACTTCATCCTTCTTCTAGGTTTTTTTTAGTTGCTCCATCTCTGTCTCTAATTTTCTCTTTCTCTAGCTTTAGTTCTGGGTTTATGTTTTAAACACTTTTGTAAGTTCTTTTTATTCAATTAATGCAAGGACTTTTGTTTTAATTCAGTTTTTTATTTTTATTGTCTAAGCATTTAGAGTTGTAATTTTCAAGTTCTAGTTTTAGGCTTAGTTCTAGGTGACAAGAACAAGCTATGAAGCATGTCTTTCAAGTTCCATTTTTTTTTCTTTAGATTTTTTTTCTCTAGTACTAGAAATTTCAGATTTGGTTTATTCCAGATCTGGTTTTTAGTATTGGTAGTATCTCAAATCGATCAAGTTTTCAGTTCAAGGGTTGAAGTTCAAGTAAGTAGGCTCCCTCAATAGTCTTTTCTCCCCCCTCTTATTCCCTCTTCTGACTACCCTTTATTTCTTAATTTAGGATTTTAATTTCAGTCGTTACATTATTGCTATCCTTTCCCCAAGGTTCATGACTAGTGTATGTGTTGGCTTTGCCCTCCAGCCATAGAACCATCAATTTATTGCTTTCAGCTTAATTGTCTCTCTTTTCCCCAAAGCCAAGTAGAGTAATCCTTGTAAGAGTGACTCTCGATCAAGTAGGGAAGCTCATATTATGATGCATCTCTCGGCTAAGTAGAAAACCTACTTGTGAGTCTCTCGCTAGCTTTCTCCCTTTCTTTTATTTTATTTTTATTTCAGATTTTTTTCCTTTATTGTTTTTTTTTAAATTGCTGGGTTGTTTATTTTCAGTTATTTATTTATTTAATTTTAATTGCGTGGTTTGCGCTTTAAATTCTTAGATGACGAATGGTTAGGACGTTATTTTAGATACATATGTTTAGGACAAGAATTAGAATTAGACCACAACCATTAATCGGTTCACTTCGCATTATTAAAAGAAGTAAAAATAAAGTGGCTGCTCTCTGGTTCAACCAAGAGCTACACGATCCGTACACTTGTTGTTACATTTAAAATTTCAAACAGCTGTCACAAGTGGCATTCCTAGGCCACATTGTTCCAGCCAAGGGCATAGAGGTTGACCGAGGCAAGGTGAAGGCAGTTCTAGAATGGGAGACTCCCAAGAGTGTAGCAGACAAGTGTAGTTTTTAGGATTGGCTAGATACTACAAGAGGTTTATCGAGAACTTCTCTCACATTGCTACTCCAATGACCCGACTCACACGAAAGGGTGTAAAATTTGAGTAGTCTGATGCTTGTAAGAAGAGCTTTAAAGAGCTAAGGCAAAAGTTGGTATCAGCTCCAGTTTTAACTATTCTAACCAGTACAGGTGGTATGGTTGTTTATAGTGATGCCTCCAAGCTGGGATTGGGTTGTATATTGATGCAGCATGGGAAATTTATTGCTTATGCATCCCATTAGTTGAAGGATTATGAGAAGAACTACCCCACCCTTGATTTGGAGTTGGCAGTCATGATTTTTGCACTGAAAATCTGGAGACACTACCTGTATGGTGAGAAGGGTAAGATCTTCAGTGACCATAGGAGGCTCAAGTAATTCTTCACCCAAAAGGAGCTTAACATGAGATAGAGGCGTTGGTTAGAGTTGATGAAGGATTATGGTTGTACTATCCACTATCACCCAGGAAAGGCCAATGTGGTAGCTGATGTACTTAGTCAAAAATCCCAATCACTGACTCTTGCATTACTGACCACCAATGAGTATCTCCTAGAGGAGGCCAGGAAGCTAGACTTGGAGCTATTAGTAGAGGGTGTCACCTTGTCACTATCGGCATTGGTGGTACAACTTAGTCTGGTGGATAGGATAGCTGCAGCTTAGGTTATTAATGCAGAGTTGCAGAAGCTGATAGCAGAATGCCAGGAAGGAACCCAAAAGGACCCAGATTTCTCTGTGACTGTAAGCATGATTCTCAAGTTCAAAGGGAGGTTGTGTGTGCCTAGTGATGGTGAATTGAGAGACACAGTTTTAAGAGAGGCATATAGCTCTCCATACTCCATTCACCCTGGTAGCACTAAAATGTACAAGGACCTCAAGGGCTCCTATTGGTGGAGGGGAATGAAGAATGATGTGGCCACGCATGTATCTAGATGCCTCACATGCCAGCAAGTCAAGGCTGAGGGACAGAAGGCCCATGGATTATTACAGTCCCTACCTATTTCGAAGTGGAAATAGGAGAATATTACCATGGACTTTATCATAGGCCTACCCTGTACACAAACGGGTATGGATGCCATTTGGGTAGTTGTGGACCGCTTGACCAAGGTTGCTCACTTTATCCCAATCAATATCACATTTTCTATGGATAAGTTGGCCAAGTTATATGTCGATAAGATCATCAGGTTGTATGGTGTACCAGTTAGTATCATCTCTGATCGAGATCCTAGGTTCACTTCCAAGTTTCGGACATATGTGTAGAAGGCTATGGGCACACAATTGGCTTTCAGCACTGCCTTTCACCCTCAGACCGATGGTCAGTTGGAGAGGACTATTCAGATATTGGAGGATCTACTCCGAGCATGTACCTTGGATATGAGTTATAGCTGGGATGAGCACATTTTATTTATTGAGTTCTCCTACAACAACAGTTATCATGCCACTATCGGAATCTCCCCATTCGAGGCATAGTATGGTAGGAAGTGCCGAGCTCCACTCTATTGGGATGAGGTTGGTGAGCGACATATTTTGGGTCCAGACTTGATATAGGCTACCAGTGAGAAGATGAATGTGATCAACGAAAGGATCAAGGTAGCCCAGTCTAGGCAGAAAAGCTATGCAGATGCTAGGAGGAAACATCTGGAATTTGGTGTTGGAGACAATGTCTTCTTACAGATCTCCCCAGTTAAAGGTGCGATGAAGTTCGGCAAGAAGAAAAAGTTTAGTCCAAGGTTTATGGGACCGTATGATGTACTGGAGAGGATCGGACTGGTAACTTACCGAATAGCCTTGCCACCAGAGTGGGAAGGTACACATGATGTCTTCCATGTATCTATGTTGAGGAAGTACAATCCTGACCTGACTCACGTCATGACTTACATACCTCGTGAGTTGGATGAGGATTTTGTCTATGTGGAGTATCTGGAGAAGATTGTTGATCAGAAGGACCATGTTCTTCACAATCGAACCGTTTCCTTTCATTAAGGTGAAATGGATGAACCACCCTGAACAGGAAGCATCTTGGGAGCGAGAAGATGAAATGATGAAACAGTATCCTAGATTATTTGATTTGCCAAGTATGTTCAATTTCGAGGATGAAATTCTTGTAAGGTGGGGGGGGATGTTACACCCATGCCCTAATCTGGTCTAATTTGAACTATTGTGACAGGCCTCGGATCGGAGATCAAAAGTACGATTGGGTTTTGGCTCGTGGCTGCACATTCCTAAAGGGGTAGAGATGACCCCACATGTTCGTGCATTGTGTGCCTGTCCAACTGGAGGGGATTCATACCTCCTGATCCCAGACGGTAAGTGACCTGACTCCCCACACTTGATTTCTAGCACGCATCAAAATTGTTGAATATCCTTGAGCATGTCCAAGGGTAACCACCCGTGTAAGGCCAACCATGGGACAACAAGCTATCTTGGCCACTGGAAACAAGCCATCGGAAGCAGCCTGGGCCTAAATCTGGTGCCTGTTTTTGGTGGGTTGACAGGCTGCTATCGTGGTTTCGATGCTTGTGGTTCCCTCCACTCACATCGTAAATGGTTCCGGATGATCCCAAATCATCCTCCACATTTTTCTCTTGATGTGGGCACCTTGTGGACCTAAATGTACGGGTCCTCGTGCCCCAAATTTCATTTTAAATTGACTGGTTTAAAAGAGGTCCAAACCAAATAGACCCTAAGGCCCACTTAAGTTATAAGTTGGGAAATGAGGATTCATATCCTCATTTCCCTTGTTCCCAACATAGGAGAGGAGAGGAGGAGAGGAGAGAAGAAGAAGAGGAAAGAGAAGGGGATTGGAGGCATACCTGGGTGCCGGTTGTCGCCTTGTTGCCAGAATTACTTTCGGAGGTAAGTATAACCTCCCATACCACTCTCCTCTTCATTTTGACCTAGACAAAGCTAGGTATGGATGGAATCTTGATGAACACACCATGTTAAGGTTGTAGGATGAGTGTTCTAACCTCCCAATATTGTTACCGAGCTCAAACCAAGCCCAGTGAGCTCCGGTAATATGTAATGCCAAAAAACTAACTAGGGTTTTGATCGTTCGATCGACGTATCTCCCAAATGTCTTAGTGGAATTAGAATTTTATTGTCTTAGAATGATGCTAAGAACATCCCCTACAAACTCCATGGAACAAATCCCGAAAATCTGGCCTGAGCCGAAAATCCCCAAATTAGTTGGACTGACCTGAACCACCATTGAAAGCAGCCCACCGGATCCACTGAGTCTATTTTCAGTGGCATATTTCCAGTGGGCATGGAGCCTTATGTGCTTTCTGTCACCTCCATTGGTAACAGGTCTAATATTTCCAGTGGAAATACCCTATTTTCGGTGGTTGTTTCTGGTGACATTACTGTCATTAGGAGACAGTATCTGTACATTTTGGGGGTGACTTGTGTAAGTCTCTCCCGATGTTCTCGACACGTAATGATGTACAATTCCCTTTGTGTCTAGGACAATGATGCACACGTGCCCTGAAGCCGAAATTGATTGGATTAATCGGTGGCCTTACTTGAACCCTAAAACAAACAGAGATCAACAAGGTGAGGGATGGACTATGTTTATTCCTAAAATGTTTATTATCATTAAATTGCTCACATGTTTAGAATTTTATGTTTAGTTGTAATTATTCAAATACGATTATGATATGCTACACTGTCATTTTACGATTTTGATATGAATTGCATGGAAATGTATGATGGGATTCAATATAGCCGAGGTGGTACAGGTATCGTGATCGCCGTGTGTTTGGTTGTGTGTGTGAGATAGAATTCAGCATGGCAGAGGTGATACCGGTGCCATGATTGTCATATGTATGTTGCATTCATACATTGATTATGTGCATTAGAGTTAGTTGTAGTCACGGGTTACACTTTGTGGCCAAGGTCTCGCTGGTATCGTGCACCCTGGGACTGTATTTGGAAATAGATACGCTTTGTGGTCAATGTCTTGCCGGTGCTGCATAGTCCATACTAAACTATGATATGTATCCTAGATTAGGTAAACGGTCTCAGGTTACACCTTGTAGCCAAGGTCTCTCTGGTATCGTGTACCTGGGACTGTATTTGGAAATGGATTACACTTTGTGGCTGAGGTCTCTCCGGTATCGTGTATTCTATACTAACTGTATCATTATAAAGGCATGTAGTATGTATATGGTTAGGTATCACTCCCTATGCTATGCACCCTTTCCAATAGGGGTTGAAGTGTTGGATAACCCATTGTGGTATGTTTGATTTGCCTTTCTGAAGTGCCACACCCACAGTACGATGTGATTGTAGCCGGAGGCGGGAATCTATCCGGCGTGGCCGATGTGTTACTGGTGCTATGACTACCAGGAGGGGGTTATCATGGGTTTGCTGGGTGACCCATGGATGCATATGGGGACCGACAGGCTTCTAATCACGGCTAGGGTTTGTATCGCTGCATAGTCAATGTCATTTCCGAGACGAGAGATACAGCCTAATGCTCCATAGTAGCATTTACTAGACTTAGTTTATATTGTTAGGTGGATAATAAACAAATGAACTGCATCACGAGCATCATGGACTATGTGTTTAATTTCCTCAATCATGCATCATAAATTACTACTGCTATTGACTTGCTTGGATGTGCTTAATCCCACCCCTCACTGAGGGAGTTGGAAAGCTCACCCCACGTATACATCCCTTTTTAGATGATAATGCAGGTACCGTGGTTCCCATGGCGGGTGACCCAGTATCTTCTGGGTCAGAGTATGGTGTGAGCGACTGGTGGATGCCAGAAGTGGAGGAGTTTGATCAGGACTGTGTTTACGACCACTGTGCTTACGCCGCATCGTGAGATTTTACATCATATTTTGATACTTTGGATATGACTATAGATTGTATATTTTCTTGAGATTATATTATATGTCATGGATTAATGTAACAGAATAAATCGGTTATTTCTATTATATTATCATTAGATGTTTCCCCATTTTATTTATAATTCCGCTAATATACTCTGATTCGGCTGCTTATGTTGGTTTGTGATGTGAGATTGTGAAAATGTTAAAGTATTGCTATCAGAGATCCTAGTAGATTGGTAAGACAGGTACTTGTCTTACTCACACCACCGGTATTCCTAATGGTAAGTTGGGTCTGTTGGGAGTGGGGTGTGACACTTCACGCTAACTAATCTTCATTCTAATCTAGAAAGATCAATTCTCAAGCCCTCCGGTTTGGAAACTACCTCTAGACCCCTTCTGGTAACAACATCATCAGATGGCTTATTTAGGTATGGCAAATTTTCTTATTTGATTCCTTCCCTAGAAGTGGTTCATCAAATCATTCTATCACCTCTCAGAACTTTCATTCAAAGGAGTGTTCACTTTGTAGGCACAAACTGGTCAATATGTGGTGTGTCCACTTATGTCGGTGAGGAATCACTATGCCCTTCCACTGAGTACTCAACTTAGAAAAATAGACGACCTTAGGGCGTGCCAATCAAGCTCATCACAAGAAGAAAGGAAAAATGAAGTTCTGATCTTGTATCAGATCATTGCCAATTTTTTAGTCATTCAGGATTTTCAATTAGACAGTATGCTTTTGGGATTTCTATACATACTCCCTGTAGGCCTATACTATTGTGATTGAGATTCATTTCTTAGTTTTACCCATGTCCTTTCTATTATTTTTTATTTTTTTAATAATTTTTTATAACTTTGTGACTTATAATCAGCATTATGGTCTTGAATAGTTGTATCTTAGAGAATTAAGGGACATAGTTACCAATGGAAACCTCTCAAAGTTTCCTGAGCCTCCGAGTGAATACGATGATTCAAATTGTGAACCATGTATCATGTCTTAGGGATATTTTTCAACTTTTACCATTAAATTGTTGCTGATTCAGCCGAGCAGAGGATTCATGCTTGTACTTACTTCCATTTCATTCTTTGTTTCTTCTTCCTTAACATCCCTATCAGTATGTACTGAATGTTGCTCACTCTGAAGATAGATATCCCCTCCAAACAATGTTAACATTACTCATCTAGTAGTTTAATATGTCTTCAATAAGACTTACTTTTTGAAAAGGGAAAGGAGTTTTTCTATTCAAGGACAATTTTGTCATATTTTCTCTTCAGGTTCTGATAGTTTTAATGTGGTTTATCTACTCCTTATTGCTAAATTGTATAGCAAGCACCCAAAACATAAAATTTATTAGCTTGAAAGGAGCAACCTAAGTTGAAAAGCTTAATTATGTCCATTATGAGTGCTTTGTTATCGCTTTTGACTAGAAGCACCAATTCTTGTAGGAGATGTTGAACCCTACGCACTTAGCCATAGTCATGGAATATGTTGCTAGAGGGGAACATCTTGTGAGGATCTACAATGCCGGTAGATTCAACGAAGATGAGGTAAAATAAAGGCATGAAGGGAATGAATAATTATGAGAATCTTATATCATTTAGAAAATGGTATAGTCTGACTTAAACCATTTTATAAGTACTTATGCTCTCAATCTAGACTCTCTATATGATCCTAGCTATATAGACTAGCCATGAATGATTCATATCCAAATGAGGTAGTTTAGGTTCTTTGATATCTTTCTTGTTTTCATATAGTCACAAGAGTTGTGGACACTGTGGTGTTTGTTATTTGGATTACTAGAATTTTCTCATTTTTTTTTATCAATATAGTGATTATTTACAATTCATTTCCATTGCTCTATCTCTTTTGGTTAAATCTGATAAGGTACTTCTTTCCTTTAGAGAGAGAGAGAGAGAGAGAGAGAGAGAGAGAGAGAGAGAGAAGGTAATTCTTTCTAGAATTGATATCAGGAGTTAGTTAGAAATAGGGCATGAAGGCTCTTCTTTTAGGCTAGCTTGTTGTTTGTAGTTTGATGCCAGAAGGGTCTGTCCTATTGGGATATTGGCCTATTGTGAAGCACTTTCTTTATAGTTTTTTCTTAATAAATTTAATTTATTGAATATATATATATACACACACCAGAAGTCAACTGCTGCCACTCAGTGGTATACTCTACCAAACATGTTGAAACATATATTTATCTCTTTAGAAGATCTCAGTCTTTCTTGGGTTGGATTGTTTTAATTTGAACTATAGCTTGCAAAAAATCTACTAGAAGATCTTAAGTTGGAAAACACACTCTTAGAAGGTAGCTTGACACCACATCTAAATTTTTTTGACTTTGGGTATCCAAAGGTTATTATGTTTTTGTATAGATTATATAGAATATCATACGGTTTCTGTCACACCCTACTCCCACTACTAGCGGTGTGAATAGGACACTTACCCATCCTATATCTCTACTAGGATCTCTGATAGTAGTACCATAATCGTCACAATCACAACATAACTAAACAATATAAAATCATCAATCAAAGCACAAATATAAGTGGAATCATATAAATCCAATAGGGAAGAACTAATGTTAAATATATATTGCATAACAAGTTTATTCCTCTCCACATTCACTAAAACATAAGTATAATAATCCACAAAATAACATCTAAAAATATGGCACCGAAGAAGACAACAGTCCTACTCTCAGCTTAGGGTGCAGCATACCCACAATATAAGAAGCATAGTCGGGATTGTGCTCCTTAGGCTCTGGTGTCCACCAATTGCCCCCATACTCAGCCATAGAAGAGGATGTGTCACTACCCAACGACACTAAGGTACTTGCATCATCATTTAAAAAGCAGCACACATATGGTGTGAGCTCCAACTAGCTCAGTAAGGGATGGGGTTCATGCAAACACACACACTTAGGCTATGATGCAAAAATGATGCAATTGATTTTACATCAACCACCTAATATACAACTAAGTCGGGTTCATGCTATTACGACGCAGTAGGTTGTATTTCTGGTCCCAAAAATTGCACATCAGTTACCCAATGATACAAACCCTAGTCGTCATTAGGAGCCTACCGATCCCAATGTGACCATCGATCACCTAGCAAACCCCTAATAACACCCTCCTGACAGTCACGACACTAGAATCACCATCGATCATGTCAGACTAGTTTTCTCCTCTAGCAACAATCACATCATACCTTGGAAGTGGCATTCTGGAAGGGTTCATCAAACATATCATAGTTAGGTTATCCAAAATTGACCCTCTTTTGAAAAGGGATCATTGCATAGGGAATGTGACCTAACCATAATATGGTACATGCCTTTCATAAAGATACAAGTAGTATAGAATATAATACTAGAATCACCATCGGCTACATCGCATCCATGTGAAACCTTAACTAGCATACATACAGTTTAATATGGGATACGCAGTATCAGAACTACCATCCCATTTCCAATTATAACCATGGAGTACATAGTACCCGAATTGCCATCGGCCACACCTTGCATTCATGGCCATAGATAATTATAATGCACACCCAATGCATAATGCAATCATCCACATGGCGATCACGATATCAGAATCCACCTTGGCTACATCGGATTTCGTCACACAATAAAAATCATATATACAGTTCAAATTCAATAAAACACATCATACTATTTAAAAATAGCATACATGTGATTTAGTTATCTAAAATTGGTTGCTATAGCATGCATACAATTCTAGAAGGTTAAAAACACTCCAAAAGAAAGTCAGACCACTACTCACCTCGTCTATCAATCAGGCAAGTGAAATTCCCTAGTTAAATACCTGATTCAAACCCCACTAGGCCTCACTGAATTGTGATCGTCTCTTTCCTAGTTGCAATGGTAAACAAGTTTTAACACGTGTTAAAAATACCTATGGGGTCTCATAGGGTTTCTCCCAAAAAGTTCCAAAACTGTCAATTGACAGTTCAACAAGTTCATCGGCTACAGGTCACTGGCTAGAGATTGTCCAGCCAGTGGGCTCCTGTCGGTGACTTGCCTAGAAGTCCAACAACTTCAATGGGTTTTTTTTTGCTCTAACCCTTTTGTCAGGAATTGTTCTATGGGGATTGTAAGGGGTCTTCACCACCATTCATCCAAATTTATTTAATCTCTTTTGCACCAAGCCATTTGGAAGATATGCCGAATTAACGACCAAAACGCTACCTTCCCTTTTTTCTCAAAATGACTCCAGAGCTTGGGTAGCTCACTTTGAGCTTGGGAATCATACAAGGGAGTGCAATGCACACCACCCTAGCTACCAAAAGTCACCAGGGTCGAGGTGTACCACTCCAACCTGGCGAATCCATGGTTCACTACATAGCAAAATCCAAAATGGGAAGGAAATGGGTTTGGGGATGGTATACACTTACCATTGGTGGCAACTGGCCACAACCGAACTAGCCGAGAGCTCCTTCCCCTCCTTCCTTCTTCTCCTTTGCTTTCTCCTCTTTTCTCTCCCTGTCCCATATTTTGTTCAATTGAGAAATGAGCTTATTTCTCCCTTATATAGTGAGTGACCTTAGGGCCTATTTTCCTATGCTACATTTTGGAACCAAACCGATTTAAGGTGATGATCGGGTCACATGGACCTACCACCAAGGACTCACAAGGTGTGCAAGTCAGGAGGAAAGGTTCCATGTAGTGTGGAAGGATGGGTGGAGTTGGACACGATCGCATAGCGGGTCGTGCAGGAATTTGAGGCATTTCAGTACAACAAGGGCCCGAAAGTAGGTCACCTATTGGAGACTGTTTAGTCGATGGGGTGCTACTGGTGGCATACTTAGTTGTTGTATTTTCCACCCTTCAACCCTCTTTTGTCAATCAATAGGGGGTTTCTTAGGGATATGCACAAGGTATTCCCATCCCATTTTACTATGTAAGGGGGTTCAAGTGGGGAGGTGTTAGGTCACTTACCGTTTAGGCTTGGAAGGTTTAAATCCTTTCCAGGTCGACTGACAAGCATTGCATTGGCAAGTAGGGTCATCCCTTCCTTCGTGATAGTAGATTATGGTAATCCAGAAGTCATTTGTACTGACAACATTCGACATGAGACCTAATACAAGGTTAAATTTGACTAGATTAGGGCATGGATGTAACAGTTTCAATGTCAAAGGAAGGAAGCCTAGGGTTTGTAAGCAAAAGGAAGTAGTTATGCAGGGTAAGTTGAGGAAAAGATGTAACATTTTCATCTCACATGACCAAATCCTTAGTTTGCCCTCTGGTTTTTTCTAATGTAAACCTTTGTTGATGTTATTGTTGGATTTATAAACTTAATTAATTATTCGGGTTGATTAAATGGGTGAGAATCAAATTGCATGAATCGGTTCGGTCCACTCTCAAGTTTAGGGATTTGCTGGCCCAACCCATTTTGGTTTACGGTTTTGGGTGTAGAACAGTATTATAAATACTAAATTTTGGATCCCTAAAGTCGTCATTCACTCTTCCCTACTTTACCATTATAGTGAAAGAACTCAAAAATGTTTGAGGGGCTGTAGAAAATCCATAGCCAAGAAAAGGAAACTGTGAAGAACTGCATCTATTGTTTTTCGTATACTAGGCTGCAAGTACAAATCGATCCTCCTTTATATTTTGATTCGACTTCATATTCTAGTTGTCTGTATGGGAACCTACTAGGGTCTGTTGTGAAACCCTAAAAGGTCTAACAAATGGTATCAGAGCAACCCATACGGGTCTAGAATCAATTCATACAATATGTTTTTAATGTACAATGTATAGAATCATTGAGTTTATGGAGATCCTCCATTAGAAAGAACTTTAATTTTTAGGAAATCTAGTTTTTTATATTTTAAAAACTGCAAATAAGTTGTAGATGGAGGTTGTAGGAAGAAAAGGAGAAAGAAAGGTAGGATTTTAGAAATCCAAATGTTAAAATTCACTTGTACTCTTTGTTTTTAAGTTATGGGTTAAAAGTTATGTGTCAGGTCTACTTCTTAAGCAATTTTGTAGTAGGCCTAAGTCATATTAATTAATGGGCTTAAGTCATATTAAGTCATGGGCTGGTCTACTTCTTAAATAGTAATGAGCTTAAGTCATATTAAGTCATGGGCTGGGTCTACTTCTTAAATAGTAATGGGCTTAAGTCATATTAAGTCATGGGCTAGGTCTACTTCTTAAGTAATGGGTTTAGACCCATTGATTTAAATGAATTGTTATGGTTCAAGTGAACCAAACTAAGGTAAACCAACTAATCCAAAATGGTTCAACCGAATTAAACCAATTATAAACTGATCAGGTCAAGTCGATCAGATATCCGACCCACTGACCTAGAAAATTACCTATTTGGGTTTTCTGACGAGTCACCAAAAAATTTCGACGGCGGTGACTTGTTCGGTGTTAACCGGAAAAAAAAAAAAAAACTTTAAGTCTTGTTTGTTTATTTCTTAAATGAATAGTGACTTAAAGGCCTGTTTGCTTGGGTCTTATAAGACAAGGACTCTACGCGTCTATTTGTTTGTAACTTATAAGACGAGGGCATGTTTATTCAGTAACGTAAGGGCTCATTTGGATTATGGTTTTTGGATTTTAATTTAAAAACTAGTTTAAACGTTAATTTGAGGGTCGTTTTAAGGCCAAATTAAAATCCATTTTTTACATTGGATTCATTGGTTTAGGTCAAATTTAATATTATAATTTGTTTTGTGACATCTTTATTTGTAATTTTATGTTATGTTTGTATTTAGTCACTAAGAAGCCATTAATTATAAATGTGTCTATACTAATGGCTATTGTGAGATTGTGAAGAATTTTGTCACTTGAAATGGGTGTTATTTGGTAACGGGTAGTCTTCACATAATGCTTAATTGGTTTTTTAGAGTTGAATCAATTTTATTAAGAGTCCTAGGTCTTGTAAATAATAGAATACCATTGATCATCATAATGTCACTCTATCATATACTGGGGATGTTGTGGATAAATATTTAATTGATCGAACCAGTGGGAGGATATAATGTTTTATATGGTTCGATCAGTGGGAGGATGTTCAATATTCTAGGTTGCTTTCAATACAAGAAATTAAAACTTAGATTTTGTTCCATAATTATTTTGGACAGTGATAGTGTTTTGGCTTTGTTCTATAGTGGCTTCAAACGTATTTCTATTCATGCATGCTTATGCATTAGTTTATCATACCATGATATTGAAAATTTATTCATGAATGACATAGGTAAAAAATTAATGGCATTTTTTGCTTGCATATCACATTTGGGACAACCTATAATGAATTAATATGTTGGAATTAAACTAGATGTAAGCTTCTGCACATGCTTAGCTACATAGTACATCTCTAAAAAATCATGAAAGGGTGAGGTGGAATTCACCAAAGTGGCACATCCTATTCTTCCACATTTTTCCCGGTCAGACAAAGTTGGTGACCTTTACCTAAAGGTGATATCACCCAAGTTAAAGAAAATAATAGTAACCTAGAGATTTCTAAGCCCAAAGGTGAAGGGACCTCGAAAGTTATTGGTGTTTTCACAGTACATGTGGATTTGCAAGAGCATCAGTGCATTCTTAGTTCAAATGATAGGAATATAATTACAATTGTGTCTTTTGTTTGATTTTTTATTGTCTTGATGACACATTTAAATGTATGTTTCTGAATATAAAATTACACATCTCCAAAGAAAAAGATATGATAGGATTAAGTAGAACCCACAAAAGTGGTACATTTAATTCGATTATATCTTCCTCAACAGTAAAGGTAACATTTCTCCAAAGATGATGTCATCAATGTTTGTGGATAAATATTCACATATCGGAAGGATCATTGACTTAAGAGTTCTTTTGCCCAAAGATGATTGATTTTTGAATGTTAGCATTCTTTTCACAATTAAAACAAGGAAATAAGAGGATCAGTGAATTCCCATCCAAAAGGGTAGGGATACAGTTTTAATTATAACTCTTATTTAAAACACATTGATTATATTACATGCTTTAATATTATGGTTTATATTTTAAAATTTGGCATGTATTGCATTGTTATTATTGCCCTAGCAGGATGACCATTCCCTCAAGTTGTCTTCCATCCCAGTTCTTAGTAGTGATAACTATCAAAATGGGTGGAGGAATTATAATTGCATTTGGGTCTTCTTGACTTAGAATTAGCACTTAGGGAATCTAAATCTAGTCCTCGCATAGACACTAGTTAGAAAAAGGAAGTGAGTAGAAGTTGAAGCTATTAGAGTAGTTAGGATTTCTCTAAGTTCAGACATAGACGTTTGATATAGAGATTTGGTTCTTTTTTACTATTTGTTTATGGTTGAGTGTTTAGGCCGTAAATTTTGGGGCATAGTTTGATGGAATATGATTATGTTTTAGCATTTATATTATGTAAGGTTATTCCATTTCTTAATTGCTTTATGATTTCATTTGTGCATTGTTTATAGATAGTAATTGCCACAGTTTAAAAGGCAGTACTTGCCACAATCCAAAGGTAATGTACGCTACTATTCAATGGCAATGTTTGCCATAGTTTATAGGCAGAAAGCCACAGTTAGATATCAACCCTGGGTTAAAGGTGATTTGCCACAATAAAATTTAATATCATAGTTAAGGACCTCCATGGAATGACAACAATATTATTTGAGGATATGTCACATTTTTCATGTTTGTATCCCAAAAAGATTTGTGTTAATAAATTTATTTATGTCTGTAATGACAAAAAGTTGTATACCGTCTATTGAGGTATATCTTCTGTTGCTATTCGAGGTGAGTGATTTTTCAACTGAATCACAATAAGAGTGGTTAATGTAATGAGATTCTATGACCACACAAATTTGAAATACATTCTTATAATTAATGTAGAGTGGGAGATTATTGGATTTATGGGCTTAATAATTATTCAGGTTATTTAAATGGATGAAAGTCAAGTTGCGTGAACTAATTCGGTCCACTTTCAAGTTTAAGGATATGATAGCCCAACCCATTATGGTCTAGGGTTTTAGATGCATGACAATATTAAAAATACTGGATTTTGGGTCCCTACAACTGTCATTGACTCTTCCCCACTTTACCACCAAAGTGAGAGAACTCAAGAAGGTTTGAGAGACTGTAAAAGATCCATAACCAAGAGAAGCAAATTTTGAAGAACTACATCGATCGTCTTCAACATATGAGGTACAAGGCACAAATCGGTCCTCCTTTATGTTTTGATTCGAATTCATGTTCTAGTTGTTTGTTTGGGAACCTATTAAGGTCTGTTGTGAAGCCCTAAAGGGTCTAACAATCATTATTGTCATGAATTAATTTTTTGAGGCACAGCAAGAATAATTGAATATGTTGTTCTGTATGGCAGCTTCATTCTTGCACATTCTTTACAGGTTCATTGAATTACACACGGAGAGCTAAACTCATGATATTATTATTCACAACAGCACCAGAAAAGAGGCAACAAGCTCCTTCGACCTATAGTCTCTTCATCAAGTAAGTTATGAAATTAATAGTTTCCAAACTGGGGCTCACTTTTAAGTTTCCAAAAAAAATGATATCTTATCATTCTAGGACAGTTATGACAAGGAGATTGAGAAAGCTGCAGCCAAGGAAAGGGAGAAGTGACAAGAAACCAAGGTGTTGAATTGTTACCCCGTATACATTTTGATTTGCTTGAGTAGTGAAAATTTTAAAGGGGCTCAACCAAAGCCAACTTCATATGTTGGTTATAGTTTTTGCAAGTGATTTGCATGTGCTTCAGCTACAGGTACCCATTGCTTTCTATGCATCAAAGTTTATATGTGGACAATAGTATACTTGATCATTCTAATTTTTGCTTAACAAAACCAAATCATCATATTTGGTTATAATTCTGGTATAGAATCAGATGCCCTAGAACAATCTTTAATCTCAAAGAAAAATGTTTTTACTACAGGTCTCAAATTGTTCAAGATTATTTTTCCTTGTAACTAAAACGGTTAATGTTCCATAGATGACTGGTGGGGAGATGATAAGTATCCGTTGCATAAGTGAACAACCACTCTGTTCATATCATCAGGATGATTGGATCCATCCTTCCCAATTACCCATAAGGTTGTAACTTTTTTATGTCCACTATTGTTTAATGACATTTAAGAATTGGCATTGCTTAGAATTATTGGGTATTTTTCCAGATATGCTGGTTCTTTGACTTGTTTCTGTAAAGAAGCTGGCTCTCATAGTTGAGATAATCTGATAATTTTTCAAGTCTATCAATTTGAAAAAGTGGGGAGTTTTGAATTACCAGTCCAAATGGAAAACAGTTATGTGATATATTCATGAGGAATTTTCTCTACTGAAATGGTTGTTGAAGTTTCTTGATGTCAATTATTATCTATTATAGGTAGATCCACTATCAAATTCTAGCTATTGTTTCTATTACCTTAGATGATGTAGCTGCCAAAAAGTATGATTTGTAGGGGTGTTCCCCTGCATCCAGACTTAACAGAGAGCTGGTGTCCTATTCGAACTGTACAAACTATAAGTCTAGAAGATGGTTAGAGATTCAATATGGGAAAAAGAAGGCATGTTCTCTTTATTTTTAATATTTTGTAGGTTGCCAGTCTAGACGTATTGGCGGCTGGATCTAATAAGAACCTATCCTTTAACAAAATTATAACATGGAAAATTCATGCACTACATCAGTGAGAGAAAGCTATTTTCTGTCTCAATGTTCTAAGTTATTATTGGTTTTGTTGACAGATTAACGAATAGGTACAACAATATATTCACATGTTGCACTCAACGCTCTCAGAAATAGAGAAGACCATTTGCTACATACTTGTGAATTAACACAAGGAAGACAATGTTAATATTCTAGAAGCCTTACATCACTGCATGTGTAGCAGGAATGAAATTCTATTCCAAACCAACCCAACTCTAGAAGCTAAAGGGAGGAAGTCAGAAGCCTAACTCTCCATTTCTCTCTCTCCTAGGAGAATGTGATGTTAAATCTGAGAATCCATAGTTGATGCTTAAAATACGAAATAGAATTAAAGTACCCAACTAAATTATTTGTGATGTAATTGTTGGATTTATGGGCTAAATTAATTATTCGGGTTAATTAAATGGGTGAGAGTCAAATTGCATGAACCGGTTCGGTCCACTCTCATGTTTAGGGATATGCTGGCTCAACCCATTGTAGTTTAGGGTCTTGAGTGCAGGACAATATTATAAATACTAGGTTTTGGGTCCCTACAACCATTATTCACTCTTCCCCACTTTACCACTAAAGTGAGAGAACCAAGGAAGTTTAAGGGGCTGTAGAAGATCCATAGCCAAGCCAAGAGAGTGAAAGTGGGAGTGACCAACATCAATCATCTTCAGCATACTAGGTAAAAGGTACAAATCGATCCTTCATAATTTATTAGATTCGTGTTCTTGTTTTTCCTGTGTGGTTTCCTCAATAGGGTTTCAAACTCAAACCCATAGGGAGTTCTAACAAGTGGTATCAGAGCAGACCACATGGGACAAGAATCGATTGAATTTTTCTTGTACATGAGGATTTTAATTATTACTTAAAACTTGATTTGATTAAAAATCATGAAAATCATAAAAATCGTAATTTTACCATCACTTAAAGATCCTGTATGGAAAAATTTTCTTCACGAAAGTTGTAGATCACGAGAAGACGGTAGCGGCGATATGCCGTAAGTCACCGAAAACCTCCGGACGCGCCGACACGCACCGTCGGAAAAAAGCTACCGGAGGAGAGAGAAAAAAAAAACCAAACCTGCAGAACAGTTGCAAGGCGGTGGCTGACTTCTTTATAAAAAAAATAAAAAATAAAAAAATAAAGAAAAAAGCCCACAAAACCGTTGCAAGGAGGCGGCTGCGGCTGTTTAGTTTTGACCAAAAAAAAAAAAACCTTAAAGGCTTGTTTGGTTTTTGTTCCTTTTGAGTTTTTATTTAAACTACTTTAAATTTCATTTAAAGTTCGTTTTAAAGCCAAATTGAAATCTGTTTTTTGCGTTGGATTCCTTGTTTCGGGCCACATTTAATGATCTAATTTTTAATATGGCATGTTTATTTGAAATTTTATTTTGTATTTAATTTCAATCATTGAAACAAGAGGGCATAAATCAATGCTTTAAAAATATATATGTTATTGGTTACCAAGAAATTGAGAAAATTTTTTAAATTGAGATATCTTAATATGGAAAAGGGTGTAAGCTTCCGCTCATTCTTAGTTACAAAGTAATTTTTAGGAAACCATGAAAGGATGAGGTGGAATCCACCAAAGTGGTACATCCTATTATTTCATGATTTTCCACAGGGTAGCAATGTAGGTGACATTTACCCAAAGGTGATGTCACCAAAGTTAAGAAAATGACAGTAACCTAGAGGTTCCTAAGCCCAAAGGTGAGGGGATTTCAAAAGTTATTATTCTTTTCATAGTAAATATGAATTTACAAGAGGACCAGTGCATTCTTAGCCCAAAGGATAGGAATGTAGTTGCGGTTGTGACTCTTGTATGGTTATTGTTGTCCTAGTGACATATTTATATGTATGTTTTGAACATAAAGATATACATCTCCAATGGGAAAGATATGATAGAACTGAGTGAAACCCACCAAAGTGGTACATTCATTCGATTGTATCTTCCCAACGATAAAGGTGATACTTTCCCAAAGGTTATGTCATCAAGGTTTGAGGATAATCATCCACATTTCAGAAAGGGACATTGAATTTGGAGTTCTTTTGCCCAAAGGTGATTGAATTCCGAAGTTGGTGTTGTTTTCACAGTTAAAAGAAGAATATAAGAGCATCAGCTAATTCCTGTCCCAAAGGATAGGGATACATTTTTAGTTGTAACTCTTATTTAAAATATATTGATGGTATTACATGCTTTTATATTATGATTTATATTTTGATATTTGACATGTATTGTGTTATTATTACTACTGTAGTAAGATGGCCATTCTCTCAAGTTATGTATCTTCCATCTCAATGCTCACTGGTAACAACTATCAAAAGTGGGTGGAGGAATTAGAATTGCATTTAGGTCTTCTTGACTTAGACTTGGCACTTAGGGAGCCTAAACCTGAGCCTCTCATAGACTCGAGCAGAAGTGCTGAAATAAGAAATGGAGTAAAGCAAACAGAAAGTGCATACTGGTTTTAAAAAAGGCAGTTCCTGAAATTATACTTGAGAACATAGAGATCAAAGACACTGCAAAAGAATTCCTGGATGCTATTAAAGCTAGATTTCAACACAACAAGAAAGTTGAGAAAACCATATTGATGACCAGGCTAATGAATACAAGGTATGATGGATGTGGGAGTGTTAGAGAATACATTTTGGGTGTAGCTACTGATGCTGGTAAACTTAAGGATCCTGGAATACAGGTCGATGAAGAATATATTATACACATTGCACTGAATACCCTCCCTAGTCAGTATAAGGTTATCTAATCTACCTACATTGCACTGAAGGATGATTGGAGCCTAAATGAGTTCATTTCCATTTGCACTCAAGAGGAAGAAAAATTGAAACAAACTAGGTTTGAGAGTGCACATGCAACTTTCCACAAGGGATTTTCTGGTGGACCAAGTAGAAGGAACAAAAATTTTTCCAACAGAGGAAGCGTCAAGCCATATGATAGGACTAATAGCTCTCAAGAACTTGACACATCTCAAAAGGCTCAGGATGAAGAGAATACCAACAACGTAGAGTGTTTCTGGTGCCATAAGAAAGGACATGTGAAGAAGGACTGTTTTATTTTCAAGAAATGGTTAGAGAAGAGGAAGAATTCTGGGGCTGATAAGCAGGATGATACCAAGAAAGGGTGAGGTAGACTGATCACCAGCAATTGAGAGCAAGTAAAAATTAGTCCCATCAAATAGTTAGGATTTCTTTACATGCAGTTATTTGAAATGCTTGATTAGTGGGAGTTTTGGTTTTGTTTAGTATTTGTTTATGTTTTGAACCTTAGCCCGTATGTTTTGAGGTACAGTTTGATGAATTATGGTTAAGTTTTAGCATTTACATTATGCACAGTTATTTCTTGAAATATTTGGTTTATGATTTCATTTGAGAATGTTTTTATAGGCAGTAATTGTCTTAGTTATAGGCAATATTTTGCCACAGTTCAAAAGGTAATGTTTGCCACATTTTAAGACAGTATTTGTCACAGTTCATAGGCAATATTTACCACAGTTTATAGGCGGAAGGCCACAGTTAGATATTAACCACAGATCAAAGGTGATTTTTCACTGTGAAGGTTAATATCACAGTTAAGGACCTACATGGAATGACAACAATGTAATTTGAGGATATGTCAATGTTTCTATGATGGTATTCCACATAGATTCGTGTTAAGAAACTTACTTATGTTTGTAATAACAGAAAGTTGTATGCAGTATATTGAGGTGTATCTTCTGCTGTTATTCGATGTGAGTGATTTTTCAACTGAATCACAGTAAGAGTGGTTAATGTAATAAGATTCTATGGTCACACCAATTTAAAAGACATCCTTATAATTAATGTAGCCCAAGTGGGAGATTGTTGGATTTATGGGCTAAATTAATTATTCGGGTTGATTAAATGGGTGAGAGTCAAATTGCATGAACCGGTTCTGTCCACTCTTAAGTTTAGGGATATGCTGGCTCAACCCATTGTGGTTTAGGGTTTTGAGTGCAGGACAATATTATAAATACTAGGTTTTGGGTCCATATAGCCATTATTCACTCATCCCCACTTTACCACTAAAGTGAGAGAACCAAGGAAGTTTAAGGGACTGTAGAAGATCCATAGCCAAGCCAAGAGAGCGAAAGTGGGATTGACCAACATCAATCATCTTCAGCATACTAGGTGAAAGGTACAAATCAATCCTCCATAATTTATTAGATTCGTGTTCTTGTTTTTCCTGTGTGGTTTTCTCAATAGGGTTTCAAACTCAAACCCATAGGGAGTTCTAATAGTAATTGGTGAGAATTTGTGTTGTAACCCAACATTGATAAAGTTTGAAAGGACTATTGATTGATATTTTCTTATGGAATGTTGGTACATTGTTGTGAGGAACATTTGTGAATGAGCATAACTATGTAAATTGCAGTAGGACTATTGATTGATATTTTCTTATGGGATGTTGGTACATTATTGTGAGGAACATTTGTCTATGAGCATAACTATGTAAATTGTAATAAATGAACTGATTATTTACCACGTGTTGGAGTTTGGACTGGTTTACCCAAAGAGATTTGAACCTTCATTGCTGTCAGAATCATCACTGAACAACAAATATTCATGTTTGATAAATACCGATTGGTGATCGGTATAAAAGGATTGCATCATATGTAAAAATTTAGATTGCTCAATGGGGTCTGAGGAATCTTTATATCGAGACTTCCAGTAATCTAATACTTCCTTGTAATAAGGATAATTGGAATCTTGAGAAGATGATGGTTCTTTTGAGTCCGAAACTGTCATACACTGCCTCAAAAATAGGCCAAGGTATGCGGCATTGGATTCTCAACCCAGACAGTCTACCTTCCCTAGGATTATAGACACAGACTACCATTCGCACATATTTAACGAGATCATCTACTTTAAATCAGAGTACGCGTATAAAATCCATAAGAGAGCATATACCTAGTGATCACATCTACAGTGATACATCAACATGAGTTGGTTCCCACAATTTACAATAATAAATACATCTTACAATTGTCAATGATATAAATAATTACAATATCAAAAAAAAATCTCAATCCTCTTCATTGTATCTCACAGACATGACCTCACAACCATCATTGATCATCTGTCCGTCTTAGCTCCGATTACACCATCTAAAAAGAGTAATCAACAAGAGGTGAGTCTCACAAGCCCAGTGAGGGGTGAGAAGGCAAGCACACACATCCAATCATGATGCAATCACATGTTTATACAGAAGCCATACCAAAATTCTCTATATGCCTAATCCACATGATCCATTTAGCTTTATTATATCCATCCTAGTTACTAACTCTCCATAAATGGGTATAAGTGCTATAAGCAACGTAGGTGGTATCCCCTTTCCTAGTATGTCGGGCCTTAGGGATATAAGCTAGTTGCAATAGCCAGTCCCAGAAAGAACCTTGGTCCCACAGCTAACCCTTAAATAGTAACCCTTGACAGCTATAGTCTAAAATCTGATACTGTCATCGGTCTCCCATGCTGCTCGACAGCTATGTGTACAATACGTCGTACTATGCTGTGCCCTCTTAGGATACAGTATGTCGTATCCAGGCATAGTAGTCCTCCACGACCTACTACCAAGTGGGATTAGTCAATACCTTACCCCCTATTGACAAGGGGTTATAGCAATGGGATGTGAATCCTAATCATGTGCAATCTACATGCATCCATAGCATCCAATCATACATCTGTGGCCAGAAATATAAAATTGACCTCTGCGCCCACAATACCAGAATTCACACCTTAGTCACGCCATGCCCCATACTATCAATATTACAACCATTACCACACAACTATAGTACTACACATCTACAAAACCTCTGTCACATCAATCTCGGTAAAATCATGCCACATGTGTAATATATATATATATATATATTTTATACAGAATAAGTCCAAAACATGGGTTCCATCACATTACATATGAGCATGCAAAAACATAAAAATATAGAAACACTCCATAAAATAAAACAAACACCCACTCACCTTAATACCGAAAATCTGATGTCCTTTCATTGAATTCCCATCATCGCGTATCCTCGCCAGATATTTTAGGTTCCTATTTTAATATTTTCACATTTATAATTAGTTTAATTATTTATTGGCTAAGGATAGCTTTACTTCCCTAAGATCATGTTGAATTCTCTCACCAGAATCCAACCCAACTGTAGGGCAGAGGTACTGATCTTGGATCAATATCTTCCCCCCAACAACTGACCTAATTGCCCAACTCAGCTTCCTAACCTTGTATAGGACACTTATTTTATCCATACATTTATTAATCCCTTTATCTTCCTAACAGGACTAATATTTAGCAACTTGGTCACCTGATACCAACTGAAATGGCTAGTAGTTTCTATAGTCCCATTGATTTTACTAAGTGGGGTTTCTCCTCACAGCCAGGGCCCACACAGACATCCCACAATTCATCTTTCCTACCCAGGATATTTTCCCCCTTATCCTGAGTCCCTTGATTCACTTTTATACCCCATACACACTCGGAATAATTGGAACCTTACACACACTACCAGGGAATTCAGCCAGAATTCTGGGCCTTTACTAGTAGTAATGCCTGGGAAAAACGGACTGGCCGGTTTTACTTGTAGGCCAGGTTATGTTGACGACAGATTTCGCCTTCCCTTAGGAAGAATTCTGCTGGGCAGATTTCTTAGATCCTGGGCTTCCAATTCCTTCCTACAACATCTTCTAAGCATGTTAAACATAGGTAGAGGGTCTATTTGGTCAATTGTAGTCCAATTCACCCGACTCTCTATGTGGGTAAACTGTTCCCAATAGGGTTTCTTGGAATCAACTAGGATTCTTGCCTAGCTTAGCAGACAGAGACCTGTCTCACTAAACTCTCCACCCCTATGTGTCCATTTAGGTGAATTAAAATTTATGAAACTCCTACCTAATTCCAATTTAGTTTTCATTAAAGGGCACAAGGTTAATTGGGTTCCAATTTTCCCAATTTTCTACCTGGGTGACCTATCTAAAACTTCTACCTTTTTCTGGATAAAATTGAGGTTATATAGGACTTTACCCCACCTCCAATTAATGTCCATATAGTTCAATTGGAAAAAGCCCCATGGCGTAGGGGTCCTGGGATAATTACACATCTAATTGGGTCCAGTTCTAGGTCCCAAAATTAGGGCTTTTGCTATAGGGAGCTGAATTGAGTTCCCACAACCAATTCTCCACTGCCAATTTTACCCTACACTATTCCTACCCTACTGGCCGAATTCTACCTCTACTGAATTCATAGGGTAGGTCAGGGTAAATTACCTCTTCTTGGTTTCTAGGACTTGCAAGTGTAGTAGGGAAGACTCTGGGGCAGTTGTGCAGCTCACCAACATCTCCCCAGCTGTAGCAAAGTCACTGGCAGCCTTCCACTTCATTTTGGCAGCAAGTAGATAAGGGCAACAACAACATTTGAGCTCAGGTACAGCCCTGGCAGCAGGTGGGCAGCACCCTTCCTCCTTCCCTCTTCTTCTTCTTTCCTTCCTTCTTCTTTTCCTTCTTTCTTCCTCTTCTATCCTTCTCTGTTTCCATCGGATTTTATAGTAAATGGGGTGAACAGTAGCTCCCCCAATTCATATATATTCACCAAAAATAGACCTTAGGGTCTATTTGGCTGAAAACCCCTAAAATAATCTAATTAATTTATAACTTTAAAATTTAATTACACTATAGACCCTATTGCCCATTAAGGTAAATAAAGAATTATAATCCTCAAATATACCCTTACACATGGTGCAAGTGTGCAGAGTCATGCTGCAAAGGGGTGGGCCCCACAGAAGAAAAACCAAATTTCCTGCATTCTGCCACCCAAACCGGCTGGATGGTTTGCACTTGAGTGGCCTACCGGATCTCCCATCTATGATCTAGCAGTTGCCCTACTTCTTGGTCTTATAAGTCTAATCAATGTGTGGCTGATCCCACCTCTCTTCTGACCATTTGGGCTCCTTCCCTGGGCTAGTAAGTCAGTGTAGACACCCAATTTTGTCACCCTCCTCTGGCTATGATGAAATGTGGATCTTGGACATGACTTCTGACTTCCGATCAACAGAGATGATGGACTAAGCAAACCCAAAAATATTCAACTACTTAAAAACCCTAAAAACCCCACACGGGAGAGAAGAGGATCCAATTTTGACTTTCTATATACGAAGGAATCTGGTCAAGATGACCATACAGATGGATAGTACTTGGAAATACGATTCCGACAATATATGGCACGTCAAAATTGAACCTTAAGATCTCCTTAATCGTCCTCAAAAAATCATATTTTCCCGTACGCATGCTGCGCACACTGGCAAGCCTATTGGAAACCTGAAAAAATCTCCCACCTACCCAAATACCCCAAATTCATCCCCTGCTTGAAAACCCTGGAAACCTCACGTGGGAAAGAAAAGGGTCCAATTTTGATTTTTTATACACAAAGGAATATGGTCAAGATGACCATTCAGATGGATAGTGCCCAAAAATACAATTCTGACGATATATGGCACGTCAAAATCAGACCGTCGGATCTCCCGTGATCATTGCCAAAAAAATCTATGATCACGTGCGTGCTATGTGCACTAGCCAGCCGGCTAGCTTGCATGCATGCTACGCGTGCTGGGTAACAGGCCAACCCGCACGCATGCTATATGCTAGCTGCTGCCTAGCACATGCTTACTGCCCATGCCTACTACGGAGCCAGCCCTGCCCGCACGCATGCTGCACATGTTGGCCAGCAGGCCAGACCACACAGCCTCGTATGCTCACCCCTGCATGGCCTAGCCTCCGCCCCCTCACGACCCTTCCTACGGGCCCACTGGCTATAGCCCAAGCCTATGCTTGCTACTGCCCAGCCCATGCCCTTCCTGCTGCATGTGCCCATATGCATGCTGCCCCGCGTGCTATGTGTTGCACATGCATGCTGCCCCATGTGCCATATGCAGCACTCCAATGCCACTTCCCAAGTGCCATGTGCCACACACCAATGCCACTGCCCTCCACCTATGCCACTGCCCACGTGCCATATGCCGCACACCCATGCCATTTCCCGCACACCTTGTACACATTACTTGCCCTCCCGTACTGGCCTTACCCTATACACTTTGGCCCAATCTTGTGCACCGTTGTCAGTGGCCGGGATTGGTATTCCACTGGCCCGGTGGGTGAAGAGATTTCCTCTCCACCTACTTGAGACCAAAAACCTACTTTTTGGCTAAGAATTCTCTCACCCAAAAAACCCCTTTCACCTATTGGATAAAAGCTCTCTTCACCCATTTTAGTCCAAGAACCCCTTTTACCCATTGGATAAAAGCCCTCTTCACCCTCTTTAGTCAAAAAACCCTCTTTTGTCCATTGATTAAAAATTCTCCCTCCTCCCCATTGGCTCGAAAATCCTATAAATACCCCCTCCTTTAGATTTTAGACACCAAACACCCCCACCTCACTCCATATTAGTGAAGCCCTCTCTCTTCCTCCCCTCCCCTTTTTGATTTTCTTCGTGTCTTCGGAGCAATCTTTGTTAAGATCTAAAATCTTGTTCAGATCTTCGAAGTGTTCTTTGAGATTTTGAAGATCTTCAATCCAAGTTTTTAGCCCAATCCAATTTTTGCCAAAAATAGTATGTTCTTAGCCTCCCCCCTTTGAGTGTTGTTGGTTTTTACCAGAAATAGAAATCCCTCCCCCTTGAGGTTCTTTGGGTCTACGAAGAGATCTTTGTCAAGATCCAAAGTTCTGTTCAGATCTTCAAAGTGTTCTTTGGGGCTTTGGGGATCTTCAATCCATTTTTAGGTCAATTCATTTCTTTCAAAAAATAGCCATTCTTAGTGGAAGTCCTATCCAAGTGCCCCTAGAATCTTTCCAGAAATAGCCATTCCCAGCGGAAGCTCTGTCAAAGTGCCACCTCAGCCTAGCCGTCCCCTAGCCTATCCCCAGTAGAAGCTCTGTTGGAGTGCCACCTCAGCCTAGACCTCCCCTAGCCCATTCCCAGAGGAAGCTCTGTCGGAGTGCCACCTTAGCCTAGCCGTCCCCTAGCCTATCCCCATTGGAAGCTCTGCCGGAGTACCACCTCATCCTAAGCCCAAAAATAGCCTTCCCTAGACGAAGCTCTGTCTAAATCCAAATCTAGAAATAGCCTTCACTAGCTGATGCTTTGTCCGAATCCAAATCCAAAAATGGCCTTCCCTAGCCGAAGCTCTATCCGAATCCAAATCCGAAAGTTGTTGTTCCTAGTCGAAACCCTGTCCGAATATCATCACAATCAACATCTCTCAAGAAAGAAAATTGGAGGTTAAGACCATCTTTCCCTAAGCCAGGAGAATCCAAAAGACAGTCAAAGCCGGTAATAATCAGGGGCCCACCCCTCTTGACTCGAAACAGGGTTAAATTCAGGTACAGTTTCTCAACCAACTTGTTATCATGTAGACTTTACATAGACCTTGTTTTAGTGTATATAGTAGTTTAAATTCAGTCAATGTATATATGTGTGATAACTTAGCCATGTATATGGAATAGTAATAATTAAAAAAAATGTTCGTTCTTAAGCATCTAGTAGGAAGACCGGTCGAACCAGGTAGATTGGGTGTCCAATACCTTCCCAATTCTACAACCTGATACTTACCCTAAATCTTTGGATCAGACCAAATTTCAGGCCCTTTTCTCAGGATTTGGGCCCACCCCTGGGTCCTAAGCCCATAATCCTAGGTGGCAACTCCAAATCCCCATTTGCATGATCCCGATCCCCGTATTGGAATATCATCAAACCCCCATCTCAAATGTTAAATTTTACACTCTTGTGAAATAGGCCTCCATGTATCACCGAGCGGTGATACGACGGTGTGGGGCCCTCAGGGTAAGCACACACGACACACACCCCTCCCTCACATGAAAGAGAAAGAGAGGAGAGAGGACGGAATCGACGTATGAGTCCATTTTCTAGCCGCTACCCTCACAGTCAGCTAAACTCTCTCTTGCTACTGTACAACATAGATCCATAGCAGAGCAACCTACTTCTTGATGTTAGTTAAGCTATACCCTGGCTCAGCTGCTTCAAATTTCAGGGTGTTACAGAAACCGTTGATATAACTACGAAATTTGATCGAGAAGGATAAGGTGATTCCTTTTCCAACTGGGTTTCAAATTTTTTTAGTTTTTCATTCAATTGATTGAAATAGATAAAGAAAAGATATAATAAACTATTTAGGGTACTACTAATAGAGTTTAAAGTAGGTTCAATGTGAAAAGTATGGACATATCTATCTTTGATCGAAGAAGCACAAGGAAAATTTAGAGGATTCATTATCACTGCTGATTCTACTTTTAATGGTGTCTAAAATCGTCTCTATCTTACAGATCGAGATGGTGGTTTATCAAATTCATAATTGGTTGAATAATATCATCTACATAAGGTAGGATTTACCTTATGTTTAATAGCCTTAGCTGCTTTAGCTTTTAGGTGATGATCAATTATTAGTCGAAAAACATAGTTAATTTTATTTCTTAATGAATTAGTACTTCTTGTATTTTGTATAAATTTAGGATAGATTTTTACGCAAAATTCATCCCAAGGTGGAGGTAACTTTGGAAGAATTGTGTTAACCACTGATTAGAATTGGTTGAGTCCAATAACTGGTAGTCCAATAACTGGTAATAATGCATGTAGGCTTTCAAAAATTCTTCAAAAGCATTCATGTCATATAATTTTAATTTTGCTAAATTAAAATTTATATCTTCTAGGTAGGTATCTGTGGGTCGGATACCACAAAATTTAGCTTCTATGACTTTAGAAAATTTAACTAAAATATCTTCAAAACTATTAAAATTAGCAATAAACTCTGATTTTTTTGGCTTTTTCTTTATCGATTTCTTAACGTTAGATTGTTATATTAGTTGTGTGTAATTGCCTTAGCAGAATCCGATGTTAGTTGGCATCAGAGCATAGTTGCAGAGACTGCGGCTCCTTTTGCCAAGCCTTCTGTTAGATAGCTAAGAGGATCATCTGATCTTTGAATTAGGACTATTGATTAATGCAGACTACAGCCGATCTATAGTAGATCGTCTCATCTATCTACTAAGGTACATCATCCATTGTTAGCCTTCGGCTTGTGGATGACAATAAATAATTGTCTGTGTATTAATTAAAAATATTATGGTTTTAATTTCTATCTATTTAGGTATTAAGTATATACGTTTAATAGTTCTTGTAATTTTAATTCTTAAGTGTGTCAGTGCTTAAATTCAAGATGATATAAAATAGGGGGGGGGGAGAGTTTGCTTTCATTATTATCTTCCTTTCTTTTGTAAAACAAAGCCCATATTTCTCTATTGAATCTATGTTTTTGCTCTTTTAGCTACAAGGCTGCTGTAGTAGTATCCATAAAGGTTGGGCTCAAGCTGCTATGTGGCTGAATTTTGGATCACAGATCTTGTGTTTCATTGTATCTGAAATCAAAATAGCAAAGGCCATTGCAACCACAGCTAGGAGCCTTTCATTGGTTTTTATTTTTCTTGATCTAAACATGGGAATGATAAATTTGTTTTAATTGAGGCTTAGAAATAAATATGCTAACAATGTGTATATTTTTGGTCAATTCTTGATTTAGCATATATGCTTTTGTAGGCCTACTGTCATAATGCACAAATTAGGCCTATTGTCAAAATGCACTAATATGCACATATTTTATGCCTATTGTCAGAATGCACTAAAAATGCACCCAGTTATATTAAACAAATTATTCCTCTTTTTGTGAACTAAATAATTAACAAAGTAGATTACCAAAACCTTATTACCGACATTGTTGTCCTTAATGTATAGTATAGCAAACATAAGTACAAAAAACAATATTTTGTTTACCTACATGGCTGCCCTTATTATGGAATCAAAAAATTAGGAAATAATATCAAGCAAGCATTAAAGATAGACTTAAAAGGAAAAGGAAAAAAAAAAAGGAGAAACTTATTAAGTAGTTTCCTTACTAATATTAATTCAAAATTCTGTCCCACAATTAGAACTTCTTTTTCCATATTTAACGCCTTTATATATATTTCCACGTTTCATATTACAACTATATTTCTTTTTTGTTTTCCCCACGAAACTCTACTTCCTATTATTAGGAATGTTAGTTAATATAGATCGGACTGGGTTCTGACCCAATTCCTTCGTTGGTCACCCACTTGGGGTAATCATAGACCCACTAGGATTGGGAACCCTAGCTATCCAATTCTCTATAAATAAGAAGGTTTTTGCCACAAAGCCAATTAGGATTTTGACCTAATCTCTAAAGCTCTCTCTCTCCCTATTCTCTTTTGTCTCTCCCAATTGAGAGTTTATATGTCTCCAAGGATCTCTATTGTAATTCTTGGATTTGGAGGGTGGAATATTGCCTAGTGAGATCACCGTAACCTTTCGTTTATCGCTATTAATGTGGATCGATGCATGGTGCAACCTAATCCATTCCACTGTGAGAAAATCTGAGGTAATCCTCGATACCCATTTATTTTCCGTTTAGCATTGGTATCAGAGCTACGGTTCATAGTTTTGTTATGCATCCTTGCGCATCGGCTGCGAGTGTGCTTCAGTGATCCTTGGATTCATCACTTGTGCTTTGTGCGCAGAGCAGTGGTTGTTGCCGTTGATTCTAGATATCCCACATGCATTTTATTGCGTTCCTCCTAG
Source organism: Macadamia tetraphylla (assembly GCA_022985045.1). Classification (NCBI taxonomy): domain Eukaryota; kingdom Viridiplantae; phylum Streptophyta; class Magnoliopsida; order Proteales; family Proteaceae; genus Macadamia; species Macadamia tetraphylla. Next base: position 36,101,253 of record CM040972.1, on the reverse strand, counting down.
CCATGTGGTATGCTACCCACAGTTACTTTTTTTCCTGGGCCTGTGCCGTTCACCGATGCTACAAGTAATGTGCTACAGCCGACACTGGGTACGGAAGTCAATGGAGCTGATTGGGTGAATTGGTAGAAGTCTTCTTAAAGAAGACAAATTCTTTTTCATTATTTAAAAAAAAAAAAGAGAAGTTTTAAATACTGGTTATAAACAATACCCATAAAACGAATTTGTTATTTGAGAGTTGCTTCTTTTCTCTTGTTAGTGAATGATTGCATCATCATTGATGCAATGCAATCAAGATTTATAATATTAAATCCATAACGTAATCTTACCCGTAAGAAAAAGGGTCTTCTTTCCACTCGGTCTATGTGCTACAATTTTGTGCAGCCCGCGGCTAATAGCTACAGGTTACGTATCCTTTTTTTTTTTCTTAGCCGCGGGCAGCATGCCTCATGGATAGACTGTTTTAATCGGCTGTTGTTTTATGTTACTTGGTATTTGGATCGATAAGTATTGAAAAGTTTAAACCCTGATTGTGATTAGGGTTTATTTGTTTAACCCTACCCAAGGGTTTATTTTGTATAATGTAATTTTAGATTTGGGTTTGTGTAACCCTACCTAAAATTATGTTTCTGCCCTTAATGACTTAGGTCAAAGGGGAGGGTACTTTATATGATTAATTTATTGTTGTTGATATGATGATGAATATTTATGTTATTTTCTTTACATTATTGGTTCTATTAGCATGACTCGAACATGCGTTCATTGCGTTATTAGGCCAGACATATGATTGCTTTGAAATGTGTTTTAGCATGTATATATATATATGTATCGACAAATCAACATACCCTCCCATGGAGGTTTTTTGACTTGGGACTCACTCCACTTGTTGGGATGCGTGGTTGATCTCCATCTACGGACCCATAGATATTTATTTATTTGGGTTGGAGATCATGATTGGTATTTAATTTAAGTAGACATGTTCATGTATGTACGTTAGAGGTAGTCCTCGTGCATGATGTAAAATGCGACACTCCCTATTCAGTAGATTGATGTAGTAGGACTTTTCAAAGATGTAATTATTTTTGGGATAATTTAATTACTTTTTTGAGAAGCCTTGTAAAGGGAAAGCACCTCACACTGCATATCATACACTTGTACTAGCTCGACATGCCACTTTAAGTACCAATTGGGTGCCTATATGGGATCCATGCGTACCCATTTGTATCGCACAATTTTATGGATTGGAGATATATAATTCTCCTTATATTTGTTCGAAATCGATGAAAATTATATATCCCTGACCCACACATGTGAGATTTGATTATGAGTTTAGCGAAATTTTTGGTCTCACCGTGTGTAGTAAGGAACCATTAATTTTAATTAGGATTTTTGGAACAAATTCTTAATGTGTACCTAAAGTTTACCTTTCATATTTTTGTGTGTAGTGATATGGCCACTAATTATGTTGTTGTGGACCTCACCAAGGGTGACAAATTGACTGGACCCAACTCTGACATGTGGCATTGAAAGATTCAATATTTGCTCAATGAGCAAAACTATCTTGAGTATTTGACCAATGTTATGGACAAACCCGCTGAGGGTACCACTGCTCAGCACCATCGTGATATGAAAGCCTATAATCAGTGGGTGAATAAAGATCGCAGTATGCGCTTTATTATGTTAAGCTATGCATGATGAGTTGATTGGTGATTATGAGAAACACACTACAACTAAGTCCATGTGGGACCAATTGAACATTGACTTCAGAGGTACATCTATTATAAGGTTAAGGGGTATGACCTTGAAGTTTGAGATGTATAAGATGGATCCTAAGCACACTATGCCTGAACACTTAGGGTGGTCAAGGTCTTGATTCAGAAGCTGAAAGATGCTGGGACCATTCTTATTGATGAGTAGCAGGTTCAAGCTGTCATTAGGACACTACCCGATTCTTTGATCCCCATAAAGCTCATTCTCACACGCAATGATAGAATTAAAAATTTTACTAATGTTGCACAACATGTGAAACTTGAGACGGAGCACCAAGAGGCAAACCGTGTAACTGTCCTAGTCGCCCGGGGAGGTAAGCACAAGGTCAAGCGCAAAAGACAAGGCAACCCAAGAAATCAGGGTATGACTCATAACCAGAAGCCAAAAGAAGGGAAGTCTGCCAAGCACAAAAGAGGCAAGCATGGTGGAAAGAAAGATTTATCTAATGTCAAATGCTACAACTGCCAGAAGATGGGGTACTTTGCTCATGATTGAACTGAGCCGAAGCGGGTACCATTTCTATCCCACTCTCCTTGTACATATGTTTGTACCTATGTTTTGATTGCCTATACACAGTCTGATTGGATTGTGGATACAGAAGCAACAAAATATATAGCGCGGGATCGAGGGGGTTTTGTAGATTATTGTAGAATTCCAGTTGGATTCCAGAACATGTTCATAGGGAACAGTACCAGTGAAGTAGTTTAAGGAGTTGGTACTTATCAACTCAAAATGCGTACTGGATGCACCTTGCTTCTTCACGATGTATTTTATGCACTGGATATTCAATATAATCTATTTTCAGTTTCTACATTATTACCTTTAGGATATTCATTCCATATTGATGGTTGTACTTTAGAGTTTTATTTGATCGATATATTTGTTGGACGTGGATCCTTACTTGATGGATTTTTTAAATTAGATTTAATTGATTCTGCTTTATCTATTTCTTATACAGTTAATACATGTGATAATTCTGAATCTATTACATGGCATGCTAGATTGGGATATATAGGGCTAGACAAGATGACTAGGTTAGCTAGAAAAGGCCTTTTAGGCCCACTTGCTAAAGTCAACCTCCCTGTGTGCAAGCCTTATCTAGTAGGTAAGGCTCATCGGAAGTCTTTTGGAATGGCAGTCTGAGCTACATAGCCCCTAAAACTTGTCCACTCAGGTATTTATGGACCTATGAAGGTAAAAGCACACCATATCACTTCTTATTTTCTCATATTTATTGATGATTATTCGCGAAACGGTTATGTGTATCTGATCGCACATTACTACGAGGCATTAGATTGCTTCAAACGCTTCGTAGCAGAGGTTGAGAATCAATCAAGTAAGAGTTTAAAAACTCTGCGCACTGATCAAGGCCATGAATATCTATCCTACCAGTTTAAAGAACTGTGTGAGGAGAAGGGGATTCACAGGCAGTTAACCATTTCTCGCACTCCGCAGCAAAATGGCGTAGTAGAGAGGAGAAATAGGATACTATTAGATATGGTTAGGTCGATGATGGCGCAAACCAACCTCTCGATATCTTTCTAGGGGGATGCTCTTCTAACGGCTGTTCAGGAGGTCATTTGGCTGAGGAGGTTCCTACAGTTCCTTGGCATTTTTGCTTATTCAGGAGATGCAGTGCTTGTACACTGTGATAATACAGCAGCTTTGGCATTCGCTAAGGACCCCAAGTTTCATGGGAAAGCTAAACACATAGACATCAGATATCACTACATTCGAGAAATCATTGTGCAAGGGGAAGTTGTATCGAAGCAGATCTCCACAAGTAGCATGGTGGCTGATCCACTGACTAAGCCTATTGCTCAGGACATTTTCCTTACTCATGTTAGGAATCTGGGACTTAGACATGGATGATTTGTATTTTGAGTTTTGACATTTTCTTTAGACATTATTGTTATTAGTATTTGATTTATTTATGAGACATATAATTCTTTAAAGTGATTTATGTGTGTACACAATTTATTTTGTAAATATATCACTGGGGTTAAATCGACCCAATCACACGGGTGATTCACCTTGGTGCTTAAGGATAGCGAGCAAGATGAACAGACAACTTTTTAGCTATGTGGCGCATTAGTTAGAGTTAAGATGAGATATTTCTATGGTCGAACACAGAGATCCCACATTTCAGTGTAGGCTACTTATATCCGAGTGTGAGAACTCAGGCAGACGCCATAGGGGTGGCTGGGATGATTTACTCAGGTTAGGCGCTTGAAAGTGCACTAAACCCAGACTCATATGGTGTTCTTTTTATTTTATGAGTGGCATTCTCACCTTAGTGGGAGTTGCACCATAGCATACATTTCATACTATATGTACTTTATTACAACCATTTGTGAGAGTGACTGAATGGATTCCTTCTTCATCACTGTGTGAGCCATTTGGATCAAACTCAGTTGATCCTATAGATACCCTCTACCTGAGACCATGTCATGAATAGGATGCCCAATGACGTTACTTTGACGTGCTCCTTAGGATCATAAATGATGTGGTCCAGAGGGACACGATTGAGAAAGTGGTTGGGAATAGTCGGATTGACATATGGGCTTATGGAAAACTATTCAAAATTGCACCATTGTTTTGTGGCTAATTGCCCGAAAACTTGTCGTATTTATATTTTGACGTATTCATAAGCACATTACATGTTTTAAGGTCAGCACTGCTCATCATGAGGGTTTGAGAGTGCTAGACTTGGTGTAATTGGATTGTTTAGGGTACCCCAAATTATTTGTTAATGATGTGCTATGTTGGTTAGATAGAAGCTTGATATAATACTTCTACGTTCATATTATCTCGTTAGGTCGCACGCTCCATTTTCTGTATGATGAGACACCTATGGTAAAGAGACTTCTAGAATGGACAATTGAGTATGTCCGCCCTGTGTGGGCGAGTGGGAGATGTTAATTAATATGGGTCAGACTGGGTTCTGACCCAGTTCCTTCGTGAGTCGCCCACTTGGGGTAATCATAGACCAACTAGGATTGGGAACCCTAGCTAGCCAATTCTTTATAAATAAGAGGGTTTTGACCACAAAACCAATTAGGGTTTTGACCTAATCTCTAAAGCTCTCTCCCCCTATTCTTTTATGTCTCTCTCAATTGAGAATGTGTCTCTAAGGATCTCCATTGCAATCCTTGGATTTGGAGGGTGGAATATTGCCTAGCGAAATTGCTGTAACCTTTCGTTCATCGCTGTTCTTGCGAATCGACGTGTGCTGCAACCCGATCCATTCCGCTGCGAGGAAAGCTATATAGAGGTAATCCCCAATACCCATTTACTTTCCGTTTAACAAGGAATAATCTAATATATTAAAACATAAAAAAATATATTATGACACTTGCTACTTCCTAACCATATTTTGATTAAGACTTCTTCCTAATCCAATTTCATATATTAAATATTCTCCAAACTAGTTGCTTTAAAAGGATGAACAACTCTCTTGAGGAAGAAATCATTTAAAAACATTAGAAATGAAATTTATAACATTTAAATTTACATGAGTTGTAGGATATTAGGAAGATAATTTTAGATTGTAAGGAAAAAAGTTAAAATAGGATGAACCTGCAATTTTTGTCCACATAAAACCGATAGTATTTTTGTGTGGTGAGTAAAAGACTTGAGTTAGTAGCAAGAAATAGTCCCAGCAGTGAGAGTGAGCAAAACCCAATCTATAGAGAGAGATATCGTAGAGGCAGCAGATTGAATCAGTTATTTGCAGGTGATCATCATGGCTCGCCTAGCAGCAGCAGGAGCAGGAGGTCTGAATGGATTCTTTGAGACCTCCTCCTCACCCATCAGATTAATTAACATCTTTCAGTGCCCCAGAAACACTCTCATCATCATCAGAAGAAGAAGAAACACAATTATTGGATTTTCTGGCAACGGAGGAGACGGAACGCAATTTTCGAGAAGGCTTGCATTAGAAGCCGCCGCTGCCGCTGCCGTTGATCTTTCATTGTCTTCCGGCGGTGCTTGGCAGCTCGGTCTTGCCGAGGATAATGGCTTGTGGCTTGATGGTCCCTTACCAATACCACCAGTATACAACAGTGAGATCAATCGATCGACTTGCCATTTTTTTTTTCCCCCCTCAAAACTCCCTTTATTAATTAGCTACTTTTTCCCCTTATATTATATTATATTATATATATAAATGTATAAATAATGTATGTGTTGAATCTGATGATGATGTTGTGCATACCAAACCAAATTATATAACTCTGTTTGCATTAGGGATTGCAAATGAAGAAACTGGGAGCCGTTCTTTTCTGAAGAAGGGAGTTTACATTGCAAAGATTGGGCCCAAAGGAAGTGCCTACAGGTTAAGGAAATACGCCTTTGATCTGATGGGTTTAGGGGATTTGATTGGGCAAGATGCTTGGAATTATTTGAGGAGGTACCTCCGGCTCAAATCAACATTCATGTACTATGACTTCGATACTGTTATCTCTGCAGCGCCAACCAATGAACAGAAACCCCTCACCAATCTAGCCAATAGATTGTTTGATAGTGTGGAGAAGGTAATAATTTCTTTAGTTGATCAACGTCTCACCATTCACTGCACCCAATTAATTTTTGTCTTCGTTGTTAACAGCTTGAAGATGCTGTGAAGATGCAGAGTCTTCCCCGGACAGAATCATGTTATCAAGACACCACAGCTATACTTCAAGAGGTTTATGAATCAGATTATTGCCAAATCTACAAAGAATTGCATGTTTTTTTTTAACTCCCCCCCTCAAATACCCTCCATCCACAATCATTGAGTTTTCAGAGTACCACCCAACTGATTACACACAAGCATGTATTGACTGCCTTCTACCACAGCAGGGTTGTTAGAACCTATCAGCCGATCCACATGTAAGACATCAGCTGCGGCATATGGGTAATCAGGAATCATGATTGTATCTTTTTTTTTTTTTTTCGGTCTTGGCAGGTACAAAGTTCTATGGAGTCAGAAGCACTGAAATGGAAGTCTTCTCCTTATGGCATGGGCTTCCTCAAGCAGGAGAACTGAGGCTGGAAAAATGTGGAACTAAGAACAGACTGCAAGAAGATACTAGATTTGCTGCATCAATAATCATCCATGGATCATTTTGTAATGTTGCTGGTCTTGAGGTTTCAGATCATGTACTATTAACGACATGTCCGACAAACTGTTTCTAGGAGTCTCACTCCCTAGCAAGTTGTCTTATTTGTTTATATTGGAGGCAAGTTTGGATAGGATCTAGACTGGAATGGTTACAATCAGATAATCCATTGTTTTAATGGTTAAAATCAGGTAATCTATTTGTTCCAGTTGTCCTATTAGTGTGAGTTAATTACTGCCTTTTTGCAATATACATATTTTATTAAGAATTTTTAGAAACGCAAGCAACACCCCGCCCCGCACACATGCTTAGCCAGATGTTGAATAAGCCCAACCCAAAAGCTTAAACTATTAGGTGGAGAGCATCAACAGGTATATGAAGATTATTCAAAAGTACCAAACTTTTTTGGTGTTTGATAATTCTAAAGTTGTAATTTATATTTTCTTGGTCAACTAAAATGTTGCATTAAGAAAATATGGACTGGGAAGTAAATGTAATAATATAAGACAGTTCAGTTCTAGCCTTATAGGCCAACCGATGAGCAATTAAAACATCTTGATGACATTGTTTTTTCATACTAAAATTACCCGGATCCCAGACCATATATCTTATCCATAAAAACTGAAAATCTCACATGGCCAATGCTTTGGTAAAGCATAGAAAGTGGAAATCGTTCCTTTGTAGTCAGTCCAGACGGTGATGTCTATGGTGCCTAATCGCCTTGTTGGAATTATAGGCTTAATTAATTATTCAGATTGATTAAATAGGTAAGAGTCAAATTACATAATCGATTCTGTCCACTCTTCAATCTAGGGATATGCTGAAGCAATCCATTGTGGTTTAAGGTTGGGGTTCAGAACAATATTATATATACTAGGTTTTGTGTCCCTACAACTATTATTCACTCTCCTTCACTTTGTCACATAAGTGAGAAATCAAGGAGGTCTGAGGGGCTGTAAAAGATCTATAACCAAGAGAAGGGAATTGCATCATTTCGTCTTCAACATACTAGGTGTAATATCCCGCTTCTTAAACCCGGTCTGATTTCGTGGTTGAACCGGTTTAACTATGCAGGAACCGAGCCAGAGGATATTAGAGCGGGTTCCTTATGGGCTATGATGGACGGGTGACCTTAAACACCGCTGGCCGACAAGTCCGAGCGAGTCGAACCGGTCAAAATCCAGTCTTGACTCTCGGTGGGTATAACGGTGGGTACACCCACCCACGAGTGACCCATCCATCACTATTCACTTAAGTAGGAATAGTATATAAAGCTTTATGACTTCTTTTCTTTCCATTTATTACCCTCGTCGTTTGGTGAGAAAAGTAAAGAGAGAGAAAAGAAAGGGAAGAAGAAAGGAAGAGGAAGAAAGGAAGGATTTCGTGGCGCGAAGCTCGATCTTGCCATTCGGTGCGGAGAGTAATCTTCAACTCGAGATCTACGTTGGAGGTAAGAAAAGTTGGGTTTTATAAACATTCGCCATACCCAAGCTTTAAACCCTTGATTCGAGTATGATTTCTTAAGATCTTGTAAACACCCTTTGAAATGATGAATCTAAGGTTTAATAGATGATTTATGTGTTGATCTTGAAGGATTTGAAGAGATATTGACAAGGTAGAAGGAGCATTGTGAGTTGGAAGTGATTTGGAGGGTTTGAAGTCGTTCTTGAGCAAAGAAGGTAAGATGGTTCCCCTCACTTGAATCTAACTTAGATCTAAGCTAGAACCATCCTATAGGACTTTAAAGGTGTGAGGAATGGGTTGAGAAAAGCCCCATTTGGGTCCCCAAGGAATGGAGGGAGTTGAGAAAAGCTGGGGTTTTCCCAAAACCGGCGGTACAACCGGTGGTCCCTACCCTTTGAGCACCCCACGAGAGGCGGGGGTCCTGGCCAAACCGTGGAGTAGGGCCGGTGGGTGAGCAGCCCACTGTCGACCCACAGTGGCCGAAGATGACCCTTATGTCGTCGAGCCCAAATCGGACGTGGGACCTTCTTTCGACGTTCTAAACACAATTTTGACGTCGGTTTCATTAATTTTGATTCTAAAATGGTGAAGTACTAACCCGCTCAATTATGTTAGGTTCACCAAATCCTACCCGTTGCTCGGATCTCACCCGTCGAGCAGGGAACCCTTATCGCTTCTAAGTAAGTGGAGAGAGGACGTTTGGCCTTGTTAGAGGCAATTGTTTGGCATTCATATAACTATATCTAATTTAGTCATGTCATCATGAATATGCTATATAGATTAGTCATTTCACCCATTGATGTGCATTTATGCTATGTTTACTTTTCAAATGCAAATTGAATGAGATGTTATATGTTGGATGTGGACATCATGATGCATAATGCATTGGTAGACTAGATGCCGTAATGGCTTGAAGCGAATGCATTGGTGGCCCGTGGTATGGGACACGGAGGCACTATCTTGATCGTACTACATATAGGAGCATGCGGTATTAGGATTCTCACCATCCGTACTCGACCCTTCCAGAGGGTTAAGGTGTTGGGTTGCCATTTGAGGAAGCGGGTCGCGGTTGTCGGACCTTTTGGCGGTTAGGCATTACGCTCGGCGAGTCATGTAGGACGATCGGCAACCGGTGGTACTTCAAGAGGGCCAATCGTCTTGCTTTTAAATTCTTTGGAGTCGACCTTGTCATTTAATTTATTTACATTTTGAGGCGGTGGATGACATTGTCTTTATTTTCGAGTACTCACGGTGGGCCTTCTCCAACACCCTATGGGCGTGTCGCGGGAGGAGTTCGCGGCTCGTGCGGATATCTGGCCTTGTGGTTGTAGTAGCACTAAAACCAAGGACTTAGTAATGTTGATTAGGTGTATGTGATTTAAAATGAATTGCATGGCATGTAGTGCATATGATGTGTTGTGATGTGTGGTGTTGTGTGTGGTCCACCTCTCTACTCTTGAGCTAGTGAGCTCATCCCGTGTGCACCCTTTTAGATGATTTTGCGGTCATTCATCGAGGAGCATGGGGTGGGTCCCACAGTCGAGTTTCTGAAGAGGGTGGTGGACCCTGAGGAGTTGAGCACGGCGTGGGCTGCGTGTGAGAGCTGTCTTCTTGGGACAGCGGTTTTGAGGCAGTGAGCTCCGGCCTTGATCTGAAATTGTGTACTCGATGATTTTGATGATTTCTGTATATACTTGATATTTGAACTTTATTCTTTTTGTGTATATATTATGCCTTGGGCCCAAATGTATATAATTATGGTATCATCATTTAGGTATCAAGTATATGGGAATTATTCTGAGTAAAACTTAGTCTTCGCTGATCGATGAATTGATGTTAGTGTGTGTATCTTTGTGGTGGAATAGAGTATCGATGATCTGGCGAGTTTGGGTTAACGGTGTTAACTTCGGTCACGCTCGGTTCGGGGTGAGCAGGGTGTGACAAGCGGTGGTATCGAGGCGTGATGCTCTGCTCCACTCACAGCATACCATTAGAATCCCGTAGACTCTATAATAGGAAAATGGGGTTGGGTAAAGATAAAAGCTTAAGGATTAAAAGTCAAAGAAAGAAAGTATAAAATGAGGTTATGTTATAAGATTGCATTCATGGCATGCGTGAGTGTAGATAAATGGTAATTAGGTTGGTACTATAACCTATAAAGTACTATTTTGACGAAATTTCGCAAGATAACGTAAAAGGGATTTCCAAAAATTTTACACAAAACCTGATAAACAACAGATAATAATATAACAAAAGAGCACAGATAGAGAAATTACATCACAACAAAATCACACAAGCACTCCACATAAGAAAACACCACAAAATAATCCACTATCCAAAGATATTTTATTCCATAAATGAAATCAAGTTACATTGCAATTACAAGGAATGAGAAGAAATAAATATACAATGTCTAAAAAAAAAAAAGAGAAAATGGATAAATAGCTAGTGTGGGCGAGCCAATCCCTCACTGGTCGTCGTCATCATCGTCGATGATCACCACGTTCGCTGGAGGCCTGGAGTTAACGTCGAAGCGGTGATCGTAATAATTGAACCTCGCGTTCACCACCCGTACCTCCCTCCGAAGCCGCCATAGTCCGCGAGATAGCATTGGCCCCGTGTCCAAGTCCCGACCCACCTAAGGAAGGACTCCTCCAAGGTGGTCTCGCCTGAGGCAATCTCGCCCACGCCTCAAGATCTCGAACTCGCCATCCGCAAGGCCCGCATGGAGGGCGATGTACCGAGTCGTAGGCACCACTCCTGTGGTGGGGCGTAGCCTCGAAGAACTAGGACCAGACCTCTTGACTCCGAGGCACCTCCTCGTGGATACCGCCACCCATCGATCCTCCTCCTCGCCCCGAGGAACGAGTCCTCATCCTCCTCACCGGACTCCTCCTCCATGAGGACATCCTCATAGGGGCAGCCCTCCTACCCCTACCTCTCCGAAGTTCCCGATCTAGGTGGTGAATCCATGAGGGTATGGAGACCCATCTTCAAGAGGTTGCTCCGATCGAACCTATCACCGGAGTCTTCCTCCTCTCCGCCAGATTCACCTCAAGAACTCAAGATCCCGGTGAGGATCCGCCAGAGGGAATCCTCCGTCCTCCGGGTGGGAAGCATGGTGCTCCATCGTCGGAGGATGATATAGGAAGGCACAAGTGCTCCCCGCCCCTCTCGGGCCGTGGAAGATGCAAAATGCAATGAAAGCCACCATGAAACCCACCCGTTCCGATGACCTCCTCGGGAGCAGTTGAACTGGATCAACCGGGCGAAAAGACGGACCTCGTGGAAGAAAGATGTCTCGACTCGGGGATCGCCGCCGCAGATGGTCTCAGATGAAGTCCGCGCCTGTGCTCATGAATGGTCCCGGGCCTACTCGGGGATCAGAGTATCGGTATCCCGCCCGATATGCCTGGATATCGCCAAGGTGCCTACCGTCACCGGATATCCACTCCTTCACCAGTCAGCGATGGTGAATTTCGATCGACACGACACTTCCAGGTTGCAATAGAACCGACGGACGAGCTGCTCGTAGCACGGTCGGTCTACTAAGAATAGAGTCCCACCAATGCCGAGAACCTCTCCTGGCCCGCCTTGTGGAAGTCCTCAACTACCACGGTCTTTTCCATCAACACCGACCCCTTCGAAGTTAGGCCAGTTGGTCGTGGCCTCGACTAGTGAAGTGCTCTCATCATAGTCTCAAGGGTCAGACTGAGCAGGTGGTCTCCCTGTGCGATGAGCTGAAGTGCTGGTCTCCGCACTTTTCCGCTTAGAAGCGGTGGTCTTGCGTCGAACGCCAGAGGAAGATGGTCCTTTGCCGGTACGTGACGACATCCTGGCAATAAGAAAAGGAAGTAGGGATTAGTACAGCAAGAAAAGACAGCAGCATTAAAGAAGGGAAACCCAAAACCCGCTTTTTGCAAAACGGAACGGCGATAACTGAGAACGATAGGAAACTTATGACATGAAGCACGGTAGTTGACAACGCATAGGAACATGTCAAAACAGCAAAGGACAGCAAAAGCAAAGAATATAAGTAAAATGAGGGAATTCAAGTCTATGGTGCAAATTCGAATATAATGGAGAGCAACCGGAGACCATAGGACTAAGACGAAATGGCATAGTAGTGGGATGATGGAAATGCAAGAACATGCCCCAAATAGACTATAGAGTTCTATGAATACTAGTATGAATGAAAATCAAGGAAATCAATGCCAAAAATAGGAATTTTCATGGGAAAACGTAGGGATTCCAAGCATAATGGATGATTCATGCAATCTAAAGCATATTAAGCATAAAACAAGTGGAATGTACTACAAAGGAATCACCAATTGGAGAAAAGGATCAACAATGTAAGAAATCCCCAAATTTAGAAACCTAGGGCACAAATTGGGGGTTTTTCCCCAAATGAAGAAACAAATTCCTATAAACTACGAAGGACTACAGTAGAATCATCATAAACACATGGAAAGACTATTCTATGGTGAAAAATAGAGAAAGAAAGCCTAGAAAGTAAACCCTATTCAAGCATTTCACCCAAATGGAAATTCTGGAAAAAGGAGAAGAAGAGGAACTTACTTGGATGAAGATGAGTTGACTCTCCTCTAAAAGTGCCGAGTGGGTGAGTGAACTCGCGAGTAGAAGCGCCAAGGAGACCTCCAAGATCGGCCAAAAGAGAAAGGAAGTGAGAGAAAGGAGATGGGGAAGGAGAAAGATCACAGGCCTCGAAGGCCCTGCTCTGTTTTAACACGGAGACTGCGGTCGACGGCGGGTCCCACCCCGATGCCACCCGCCGGTTTGGAGTGTTGGGACCGGCGGGTCAGACCGGCGGGTCCCTACCCGCCGGTTCATCCCACCGGTTAGGACAGAAGGGAAAATTTGAAAATTTTGAAATTTTTTTTCTTTTCCCTTCTCTTCTCCTATTATGATTTCATTGGTTTTATGGTGGATATTATTCCTATGATCAATATGCTATGGTCAAGTGGGACCATTAGCATGTATGTTGTGAACCTTGCCTGTATCTTGGAATTGAGCTATGATTAATTACAGGCTATCATACACTACAACACCTCATATAATGGCATATGATTGTGTGCCTAAATCAGTCTATGGTGTTTAACCAATATGGTGTGTGATATGTTCCGTAGGGATACGATGGTACGACTAGATCCGTAGTAATGCCCGAGGTACCTCGGGGTCCTCGACGGGTCGGTCGACCACAAAATCCCAGAGGGTCCCGTTCTGTGGGGCATACCTCACCTCCACTACCTTCAGAGACCCTTGGTCAGGGTGGGGCACATGGGGACCCACCTATGACTGCACTCCCGGACCCTCCACCGGTTATCACACCGGGAGATGTTGCTACAATAATTCAGCAGTCCCAACAAACTTTCCAACAACAAATGCTTCAAAGAATAAGAAGCATTTATGACCGCCATCCAAGAACAGCTTGATTTTTCTCAACCGGTCAACCTCCCTGTACTCACTCCGCAGGACCCACCTGTAGGGTCGGGAACGGGACCACAAGTGGGTACACCTCCAATCCCACCATTCGGTATTCCTCAACATGGGATGCCTCATCCATACTCCTACTATCCTGCCTATGCTCCTAACTTCGCGGCGACGAGTAATACGTCAAGGGTAGTGGAGTCGCTCAAGAGGAACTTACCACCGTATTCTCTAAGGTGGGAGGATCCTTAGAACCGGATCAATGGATCCAAGAATTGGAGAAGATATTTGAGGTGCTTGAGTGCACGGATGCCCGTAAGCTCATTTGTGCCGGGTTACAACTCAAGAAAGAGGCAAATTCTTTGGGGGCAAGCCTCCAAACCCATATTAATGGCTGCTCATCCGAACCTACTTGGGAGCAGCTTCAAGGAGTTGTTCTTGGACAACCACTATCCGGCAGTCCAGAGATCGGAAGGAGACCGAAGTTCATGGCCTTAACTCAAGGAGGTAAGATGCTCTTGAATACCAACAAGCTCGAGAGTTTGTTCCATTTTGCCCCAAGGCATATGCGAACCAAGAGAAGGCAAGAATGTTCCTAAAAGGCCTAAAAGCATCTATTGGTCTGTGCTTGAAGTCCTGGATTTGACCGAATATGGCCAGATTGTACAGTAGGCCAAAACAATGGAAGATAAGCAGAAGGTGAACATCCCTCACTCGGATGTGGAAGAGAACAAATCCATTCCCGACACGGAAATTCCTCCAAAGCATACCATGGATCATACAGCCTGGGCCTATGTATAGGCAGCCCTATAGGCCATCTGGCTACCCTTCTAGGCCAGTTGGTGGTTCGGGTTCTACTTCTTTTCGCCCGAACACTAGTGTGGCACCTACAGCTCCAAGGCCACCTCGACCTCCATCTGCAGCGGGTCAAGTGCAGAGGGGCCCCGCTCCAGTTCCGACGTCTCAGATTCGTTGCTTCAACTGCCATTCCTATGGGCATTATAGAAGACCTGTCGGGCCCGACCAGCCTTGCCCTCCAGCAGCCCTCTGCACCGACCTCCCTTACCTCGAGGCAGTCAACCGCAGGGAAGGATGTATGCCCTATCAGCCGAGGAAGCTGAGACTAGTACAGAAGTTGTAGCAGGTACATTTTAAATTTAAAAAGTTCATTATGATTAATATTGATGACCTGCTGAAATTAATATACATTGTTATATTAGGTATCCTACCCATATCGGGCATACCAGCCTATGTTTTATTTGATTCAGGAGCTACTCATTCATTCGCATCTAAGAGATTTGTAGGGAAACTTGGGATGTCACCCAGAATCCTAGACCATGGAATGATTGTTAGTATGCCCCCGGTAAAATTGCACAGTTGAAGGAAGTGTATGGACCGTGCCAATGGAGATTAGTGGGAAGAACTTTGATGCACAACTCATTAAGTTCAATATGCAGAATTTTGATGTTATATTGGGTATGGATTGGTTGTCGGCTCATCGAGCAAACGGATCTGTAGGAAAGGCTGATTAAGGTGATGATGTCGAAGGGAAAGAGTGGGTGTACCGAGAGATACAATGAAAAGAGTGAGGAAGGTCCTCGCCTCCGCTCTCCAAGCGTGAAGTTGCTAGAAAATGGATGTCGTGGTTTCATAGCCCGTATCGATGTTGATGCAAGAGTTACACCTCTAGAAGAAGTAAAGGTGGTTAAAGAGTTTCCGATGTTTTCCTGCATGATCCGATGCATTTACCACCGACGAGAGTTGAGTTTGCCATAGACTTGACTCGGGCAGCTCCGATCTAAGGCTCCATATAGGATGGCACCACTGAATTGAAGGAGTTGCGTATGCAGCAGGAACTATTGGAAAAGGGGTTTATTCGCCAAGTGTTTCACCTTGGGGTGCCCCGTGTTGTTTGTCAAGAAGAAGGATGGTAGTTTGCGATGTGCATAGATTACCGAATTGAATAAGTTAACCATTAAGAACCGTATCCATTGCCACGCATTGATGATTTATTTGATCGTTGCAAGGAGCCGTATTTTCAAGATAGACCTTCGTCCGCTATTATCACTCAAGATAAAGAGTAGTGATATACCCAAAAAAGCATTTAGGACTCGATATGGCCATTATGAGTTCCTAGTGTTGTCCTTCGGTTAACCAATGCCGCAAAATTTATGGATCCGATGAATCGAGTATTTCGGATGTGCTCGACAAATGGGTAATTGTTTTATTGACGATATCTTGATCTACTCCAAGACCGAGGAGGAGCACACTCAACACTTGAGAATGGTGTTACAGAGGTTGAGAGATCAACAGCTTGTTTGCCAAGTACAGAAGTGTGAATTCGGCTGAACAAGTTGGATTCCTGGCACGAGTGTCTAAAGCCGAATCAAGTAGATCCTGCTAAGGTAAAGCAGAGGGAATGGGAAAGCCCCAAGAATGTTACGAAATTAGAAGCTTCTTGGGTTTGGCTGGATACTACCGCGTTCATCGAGAATTTTGCTCGGATCTCAAGACCAATGACCAAGTTGACTAAAAGGGTGTGAAATTGATCAGCAGAGGAATGTGAGAAGAGCTTCCAAGAATTGAAAGAGAAGTTGGTGATCGCCTAGGTCGACCATTCCGAGGGCAGTGGAATGACATTATACCGATGCTTCCAAAGTTGGTTTGGGTTGTGTTCTCATGCAACGCTGGAAGGTAATAGGATATGCATCCCACAACTAAAAGAATATGAGAAGAATTACCCCACTCATGACTTGGAACTAGCTACTATTTTGCCCTTAAGATCCGCGACATTATTTGTATGGGGAGAAGTGTGAGATATACAAAGGACCACAAGAGCTCTAAATACTTCTTCAACCGTAAAGGGCTTGAATATGAGAGAGAAGATGGCTTGAACTCATGAAGGATTATGACTGCGATATTCAAGATCATCCCGCAAGGCTAATGTAGTGGCGGATGCATTGAGTCGAAGACACGATCGTGTCGCTCATACTTAGCAGTCACCACCACTTGTGCAAGAGGCGATGCTAATGGATGAAACCCTCTTGTATGAAGGGGCAACCTTAGAGCTTGAACCTCAACCAGAAAACCTTAAGTGGTTGACGGTGTCCTTATCGGCTCTACAGTGCATCCGCAATTAGGCAAGAGGTGATAATGAAGCAACCCTTGATCCCGAATTGCAGCGGATCGTAGTTAAGGTTCAAGACCAAACAATGAACGACCAGATTTTACTTTAGCCATGATGGGGCATTGATGTTTCGAGACGATTGTGTGTACCGATGATTTGGATATACAGATAAAATCGTGAGAGAAGCACATAGCTCCGAGTACTCACTCCACCGTGAAGTACCAAAATGTACAAATACCTCAAACAGAGTTACGGTGGCAAGCATGAAAGTCACCATAGCTTTGTATGTGGCGACTTGTCTTACCGCCGAAGGTGAAAGCGAGAGGCATCGACCTTATGGTACCCTTCACCACTCCCAGCATCGAATGGAAGTGGGAAAGGATTACAATGGACTTCGCCACCGGCTCCCAAATACACCTAAGGGAATGGATGCGATATGGGTGATTGTGGACCGCTTACCAAGACCGCTCATTTCATTCCTATCAAGACCAAGTTCTCCATGCCCAAACTAGCACAACTTTACGTGGATAACATAGTGCCTACATGGAGTGCCAAGGAGCATTGTTTCAGATAGGGACCCAAGGTTCACTTCCAGATTTTGGAAAGCTTACAATGCCTTGGGATCACAAATGAATTTGAGTACGCTTTTCACCCACGACGACGGTCAATGGAGCTAACCATACAGATATTAGAAGACATGCTCGTGGCTTGTGCAATGGAGATGAGTGGCAGTTGGGAAGAATATATACCTCTTATGGAGTTTGCATATAACAACAGTTACCAAGCTACAATTGGGATGGCTCCATATGAGGCGTTATATGGCAGAAAGTGCAGAACTCCTTTGTATTGGGATGAGGTAGGTGAACGTCGAATGTTAGGACCTGAGATGATCCAAATGACTTGTGACAAGGTCGACGTTATTAGAGAACGGATTAAAGCATCATTCCGCAAAAGAGCTATGCGGACACCCACAGGAAGGAGATTGAATTTCAGCCAGGAGAAAAGGTATTTCTCAAGATCTCTCCTACTAAAGGTTTGCAAAGGTTTCACAGAAAGGGGAAGTTGAGCCCAAGATACATGGGACCATTTGAGATCTTGTCCCGGGTTGGCTCAGTAGCCTACATGCTTGCTCTGCCACCTTCGCAGCGAAATGTTCACAATGTATTCCATGTATCCATGCTGAAGAAGTATGTGCATGATCCATCTCATGTACTACCCGTGGAACCAGAGTACCTAGAAGCTGATATGACCTACACATAACAGCCAGCTGAGATTTTAGAAGCTGATATGACCTACACAGAACCCTTCGCAACCGCTCCATTTCCTATGTAAAGGTGCGATGGGCTGATCATTCACTTGAAGAAGCATCTTGGGAGGTAGAAGAAGAAATGCGAGCCAAGTACCCTCATCTTTTTGATCAACCAGGTACGCAATTTCGAGGACGAAATTTTTCAGAAGGGGGGGTAATGTAATATCCCGCTTCTTAAACCCGGTCTGATTTCGTGGTTGAACCGGTTTAACTATGCAGGAACCGAGCCAGAGGATATTAGAGCGGGTTCCTTATGGGCTATGATGGCACGGGTGACCTTAAACACCGGCTGGCCCGACAAGTCCGAGCCGAGGTCCGAACCCGGTCAAAATCCTAGGTCTTGACTCTCAGGTGGGTATAACAGGTGGGTACACCCACCCACCTGAGTGACCCATCCATCACTATTCACTTAAGTAGGAATAGTATATAAAGCTTTATGACTTCTTTTCTTTCCATTTATTACCCTCGTACGTTTGGTGAGAAAAGTAAAGAGGAGAGAGAAAAGAAAGGGAAGAAGAAAGGAAGAGGAAGAAAGGAAGGATTTCAGTGGCGCCGAAGCTCGATCTTGCCATTCCGGTGCCGGGAGAGTAATCTTCAACTCGAGATCTACAGTTGGAGGTAAGAAAAGTTGGGTTTTATAAACATTCGCCATACCCAAGCTTTAAACCCTTGATTCGAGTATGGTTTCTTAAGATCTTGTAAACACCCTTTGAAATGATGAATCTAAGGTTTAATAGATGATTTATGTGTTGATCTTGAAGGATTTGAAGAGATATTGACAAGGTAGAAGGAGCATTGTGAGTTGGAAGTGATTTGGAGGGTCTGAAGTCGTTCTTGAGCAAAGAAGGTAAGATGGTTCCCCTCACTTGAATCTAACTTAGATCTAAGCTAGAACCATCCTATAGGACTTTAAAGGTGTGAGGAATGGGTTGAGAAAAGCCCCATTTGGGTCCCCAAGGAATGGAGGGAGTTGAGAAGAAACTGGGGTTTTTTCGCCAAAACCGGCGGGTACAACCGGCGGGTCCCTACCCGCCTGAGAGCACCCACCTGAGAGGGCAGGGGGTCCCTGGCCAAACCGGCGGGTAGGACCGGCTGGTCCTACCGGCGGGTATACCCGCCGGTCCAAACCGGCGGGTAGGACCGGTGGGTAGACAGCCCACCTGTCTGACCCACCTGAGTGGCCCCGAAGATGACCCTTATGTCCGATCGAGCCCAAATCGGACGTGGGACCTTCTTTCGACGTTCTAAACACGATTTTGATGTCGGATTTCATTAATTTTGATTCTAAAATGGTGAAGTACTAACCCCGCTCAATTATGTTAGGTTCACCAAATCCTACCCGTTTCGCTCCGGATCTCACCCGTACCGAACGGGAACCCTTGTACGCTACAAGTAAGTGGAGAGAGGATGTTTGGCCTTGTTCGAGGCAATTGTTTGGCATTCATATAACTATATCTAATTTAGTCATGTCATCATGAATATGCTATATAGATTAGTCATTTCACCCATTGATGTGCATTTATGCTATGTTTACTTTTCAAATGCAAATTGAATGAGATGTTATATGTTGAATGTGGACATCATGATGCATAATGCATTGGTAGACTAGATGCCGTGGTCGGCTTGGAAACGAATGCATTGGTGGCCCGTGGTATGGGACACGGAGGCACTATGCAGTCGTACTACATATAGGAGCATGCGGTATTAGGATTCTCACCATCCCGTGCTACGACCCTTCCCAACAGGGGTTAAGGTGTTGGGTTGCCATTTGGGGGGAAGCAGGGGTCGCGGTTGTCGGACACTGTGGCGGTTAGGCATTACGCCCGGCGAGTCATGTAGGACAGTCGGCAACCCCGGTGGTACTTCAAGAGGGCCAATCGTACTGCTTTTAAATTGCTGGAGTCAGCACTGTCATTTAATTTATTTACATTCTGTTGAGAGCCGGTGGACGGCATTGTCTTTATTTTTCCGAGTACTCACAGTGGGCCTTCTCCAACAGCCCTATGGGCGTATCGCGGGAGGGAGTTCGCGCTGCACGGAGTATACGCCGACCGTCTGTAGTAGCACTAAAACCAAGGACTTAGTAATGTTGATTAGGTGTATGTGATTTAAAATGAATTGCATGGCATGTAGTGCATATGATGTGTTGTGATGTGTGGACTGTTGTGTGTGGTCCACCTCTCTACTTACTGAGCTAGTGAGCTCATCCCACGTGTGCACCCCTTTTTAGATGATTTTGCGGTCATTCATCCGAGGAGATGGGTGGGTCCCACAATGAAGTTTCTAAGAGGACTGTGGACCCCGAGGAGTTTGAGCACGCGTAGACTGCGGTGTGAGAGTCGTGTCAGGACAGCGGTTCTGAGGTCGAGTGAGCTCCGCCTTGATACCGAAATGAGCTGTACTCGATGATTTTGATGATTTCGTATATACTTGATATTTGAACTTTATTCTTTTGTGTATATATTATGCCTTCGGGGCCCCAAAAATATATAATTATGGTATCATCATTTGGGTATCAAGTATATGGGAATTATTTACGTGTAAAACTTAGTCTTCCGCGATCCGATGAATTGATGTTAGTGTGTGTATGCTGTGGTGGAATACAGTATCTGATGATCCTGGCAGGTTTGGGTTAACCGGTGTTAACTCGGTCACCGCTCCGGTTCAGGGTGAACGGGGTGTGACACTAGGTGCAAGGTACACATCGATTCCCCATTCGAAATCGTATTCTAGTTGTTTGTACGAGAACCGATTAGGGTCCATTGTAAACAGTCTAACAAATGGTACCAGAACAACCCATACAGAACTAGAATCGATTGGTAGAATTTCTATGTTTTATTGATCGTCCAAACCTCCAGGTGAATAAACTATTGAATGATCAACTTATTCTTGGCGATCCTTTCACGTTTTGGTTTGGTACGAGATTTGATCAACCTAAAGCTTTTGATCTCTTTTGGATATTTATTATATATATAAAAAAAAAAAGGCTGCAAGCATGCTCGTGTCCAAGGCAACAGGCATACCCCACAACCTTAATGTGACCTAACAGCTTCTCACACAGCCTAGAGCAAAACCCTCACCACCTAGAGGCTAGCACCCGAGGCAAGTCCTCACAGTTGTGCCAAGTTGCGGCCCTCGCAACTGTGTAACTTCATTTATTGGGAGACTTAAGAGCAAGTTGGATTAACCACCTTCTTTCACAAGTCTTGATATGTCCTAGAAAACGAGCATATTATATATCTATATATATTTTACAGTTGGAGTCGCCACCTAGGGTTATGGGCCTAGGATCCGGTGGTGGGCCCGATTCTTGAGAAAATGGCCCAAAATTTGGTTTGGTCCAGAGATTCAGGGTAAGTGTCAGGTTACAGAGTTGGGAAGGTGTTAAGCACCCAATCTGCCTGGTTCAACCGATCTTCTTGCTAGATGCTTGAGAACAAATATTTTCCATAATTATTACTATTCCACATGTGTGACTAAGTTATCACACACACATATATATATATATATTAATTGGATTCAAACTACTATATACACTAAAACAAGGCATGTATAAAGTCTACATTATGACAAGGTGGTTGAGAAATTATAACTGAACTTAACCCTTGTTTCGGGTTAATAGGGGTGGGCCCCTGACTAGTACCAATTCGGACTGTCTTCGTGTTCTCTTGGCTCAGAGGAAGAAGGTCTTGACCTCCAACTTCCTTCCTTGAGAGATGCTGATTGTGATGGTATTTGGACAAAGTTCCGGCTAGGAACAATTGCTTTCAAATTTGGATTCGCATAGAGCTTCGGCTAAGGAAGGCTATTTCTGGATTTGGATTCGGACAGAGCTTTGGCTAGGGAAGGTTATTTCCGGGCATGGGATGAGTTGGCACTCTGGTAGAGCTTCTGCTAGGAAAGGCTATTTCTGGGTTTAGGATGAGGTGGCACTCTGGTAGAGCTTCCGCTAGGATAGGCTAAGGGAGGGCTAGGTCGAGGTGGCACTTGCGAGCTCACTGAATGGCTATTTCTGAAAAGATTCCAGAGACACTCAGACAGGGGTTCGTCTAGGAACGACTATATCTGAAAAGAAACAGGCTAACCTAAAAATAGATTGAAGAACTCCAAAGTCCTGAAGAACACTTTGAAGATCCGAATAGAGTTTCAGATCTTAACAAAGATCTCTTCGTAGACCCGAAGAACCTCAAAAAAGGGGGCGTTTCTATCTCAGGAATGCTCAAGAACACTCAAGAACACTTAAGGGAGATGGCTCAAGAACATACTATTTTTTACTAAAAACTGGATCTAACTAAAAATTTGGATTGAAAATATTCAAGATCTCGAAGAACACTTCGAAAATCTGAATGAGTTTTCGGATCTTGACGAAGATCGCTCCGAAGATCACAAAAAAATCAAGAGGGGGAGGGGAGGAAATTTTCACTATAAAAGAAGGGGGATTCTGGTGTCTTGGTCTGTTTTTTTCTAAGGGAGGGGGTATTTATAGTTTTTTTTGGCCAAATAGGAAAAGGGAAATTCCTTTATCTAGTGGACAAAAGGGGAGCTCTTACCTAAATTGAGGGGATAGGATTTTTGGCCAATGGATAAAAGGGGGAGTTGAAGGCAAAAATGGGTGGGGAGGACTTTTGTCCAATGGGTAAAAGGGGGTTTTCGAAAAAAGGGGAGGAGAGAAATTTTAGCCGAAAAAAGGCAGTTTTCAAAAAAGCAGGAGAAGAAAGAAATTTTACCTGCAAAAGTAGTTTTCAAAAAAGCGAGAGGAGAGAGAAACACCAATCCCATCCGCTGACGGAGGAGTATAGGACCAGGACGAAGTGCCCGAGGTATGGTTAGTTTAGGCAGGTAGTGCAGGTGATGTCACGGGTGCACGACAAATGACGCGCGGGTAATAGCTGAGGTGGTGCGGGCATGGGCAGCGGGCACGTGCATGCATGGGTGTGTGGGCAACATGCGCAAGGTGTAGGCAAGGTGTGCGCGGCCGTGCAGTAGGGGCACGCATGCTGTGAGGTGGGGGTGAGCAGCGTGAGGCGAGGGCACGTATGGTGTGCGGCAGGGGCATGCAGTGCAGGGGGCAACAAGCGAGGGAGCGCAAGGGGCGGTGGGGGCACACAAGATCTGGGCATGTAGGCCAGCCGAAATGGCGGGCTTGGCTGTTATTGGCTGGTCTGTGTGTGCGACATGCACGTGGAAAAAATGTGATTTTTCAAGGAAGATTATGGGCAATCCGATGGTCCCATTTTTGCGTATCATATATCTTCGGAATCATATTTCTGAGCACTATCCATCTTTATGGTCATCTTGAATAGATTTCTTCGAATATAAAAATCCAAAATTGGACCCCCTTCCCTCCTGCGTGAGGGTTTCTAGGGTTTCATGCCCGGGAGTATTTCCATCAGTATCTCTGTTGGTCGGATGTCAGAAGTCACGTCCAAAATCCATATTTCATCATAGCCAGGGGAGGGTGACAAAATTGGGTGTCTATAGAATGCCATTGGGTGTCTATAGAATGCCCCTTTTTGGCCGAGGCCTATGCTAATGGCTAAAGACAAAAAAAAGAACGACCACATTTTGTCACCCAGAGCATGTATTGCCTTCATCTTGCTCAGTTATGATGGAGTTGAAAAACGCAATAGATAATATCTCCTAACTACTTTGAAGTTGAGGACTTACCTGAGGCTGCCAATTGTAGAAAGGAATTCGCTGCTCTTCTAACCCTACAAAAAAATTTAGTACTTTGATCTTTGATTTTCCTTAGCTGGGCTTCACATGTGCCAGTTTAGGGAATTTTGGTCTTCAGGCTGTGTCCTTTGACCCAATCTAGACTATCTGGGACCGAAGATTATAAGAGAGGAATTCGCTGCTTTTCCAATCCTGTAATAGGTAAAACACTTGATTCTTTGATTTTCCTTAGCTGGGCTTCACATGTGCTAGTTCAGGGAATTTTGGTCTCCAGGCTAGTTCTTTTGAACCAATCTGGACCATATGGTCTTCCAGGTGGGCTAGGCTATCTGGCCTTGTCAATTATATGATAGAAACTCGAGGCTTTTTCCACCCTGTAAAAGACAATAACAATTGATTTGGATTTTTATTTGAATTTTGAATTTTGATACTTGATTTGGAATCTTTTAATTCTTGCTTTTGATTTGGAATTTTGTTCATTGATTTAGTTTGAATTTTGATGTTTGATTTGGAATCTTTTAATTTTTGGTTCTTGAATTGAATTTGACTCGAATTGGAATCCCAAATTAATATGTAACTATATATATATATATATTTTTTTTTAAATGGGCCCTCTCCCCTAGGGGTGTCAACCGGTCGGACCGGTTCGGTTTCGGTCGGGCTTAATCGGGCTTGAAGACTCTCAAAGGCTACACCGTGTCCGCCCATTTAACTAATCGGGCTTAGTTATTGAGGGCATGGTACACTTTATATTCGGTCGGTCGATCTCGGGTTATAATCGGGCTACCTTAATAGGGCTTTAGTCGGGCCTTAACCGGGCTACGGACATGTTTAATGTTAAACGGGCTTTAATCGATTTTTAAACGGGCCCTCTTTAAAATGTGCTATTATATTCCGGCCCACTCATGTAAACCCCAAAAAATGATAATAAATCAATAAATGATACCAAATATAACCATTATTTAAAATGTGAACATGTATTTACTTTTTAGTTTTTATTCTTTAATTTGGGGGGTAAAATAGGTATTTTACAATCATTAAAGGGTCGGGCCAAGTCGGTGCACAATAGGCCGGTCTCGGTCGGGCGTTATTCGGTCGGTCTTAGTCGGGCGCCCAACGGTCCAAGTAGCAAAATCGAGACCGACCATTTATAAACGGGTCGGGCTCAAGCCCGACACGTTTAATAAATGGTCCGGGCCGGGCCGGTCTATAAACGGTCGGTCCCGGTCGGTTTAGTCGGGTCGGGCCACGAATTGACACCCCTACTCTCCCTTGTTCATTCTTCATTTTATCTTTTCTAAGTGAAGTGAGTTCCTGGAAATCTCTGGTTTTTCTTGGAATTTTCCTTCCTGTTTTTAGAGTTTTTCACCTTGTTCTCAAAGTTCTTGAAGATCTTCATGTTGTTCTTGAAAGAGGAGTTATTTGAAGAATTTGATATTTTTGTGGGCTTTTGTGCAAATTGGAAAACTTTCTAGGGCTTCTTGTAATTTAAGAAAGTCTCTAGGGCTTCTTGCAATTTCTAAAGATATGGCTGAAAAGAAGGAAAGGAAGACTCTGGGAGAGGTCTAGCTCGAGAGTTACAACAGTCCTTCTCACAGGGATGAGGGCTTGGCCGACTGGTATTCCGGGTAGACTCTTCACAACAGCCAGAATCACAGCCAGAATCACATCAACAACTCTATATGGGGTTCCTGGGTAAATCTTTACATTTCATTCATTATTTTGATCATCTTTTATTCCTATTTTGTTGTTCTCTCTTTTTTTTTTATTGTATTAGTTTTGCTTTTTGTTGTTTTTTTTTTTATGTATTTTTATTATTTTTTTTTTGCATTATTTATTTCCATTAGCATGAGGGGAAGGAACCACCTACCTTGGCCTCCTATGGCCATCCGAACATGGTTTAGTCCTGGCATAGGATGCTCCCTCACAGGGTGAAGGAGATGGTTGATGATACCTATATGTGTTAGCTGGCCCTTGTAGAGACCCGAAAATTTAATCCGGCATTGGTGGGGGCCCTGATGGAGCGGTGGTGGTCGAGTACTCACACTTTCCACCTTTTTGTTGGCGAGATCACCATTACGCCTATGTGCTTCTATGCCTTGACATGAATTCCATTTGGGGGTAGATCCATGACCCTACTCGTAGGATTTTTGACTGCCAGGGAGTTTACAGATCTGACCGGTATCACCATTAAAGCAGGCCAGACATGCATCCGCCTAGGAGAGATTAGTGCCCGATGGTGGAAAGTCGGCCTGGGGGAGAACCCAGGCAACATGTCTCAGATAGCACGTTCCTTTCTGCTGTTTGTCGTGGGTTAGTGCCTCTTCAGTGACCTTCGAGGGGGAGTAGATATTTGCTTGGTGTACTTCCTCAAAGATCTTTGCATAGTAGATTCCTGGGATTGGGGCGGGGCCGTCTATGCATGTCTCCTGCGGTCCCTGGATCTATTATCCTATGGAGATAGGGGCCTCAAGGGGGCAGGCTACATTATCCAAGTAACTTTCCTTCTCATATCTATTTTCTTTCAGTCATTTGGTCTGCACTTTCTTACTTTGATTTCTTGAAACAACCCTAGTGTTTTGAGCACCTGGGAACCATAGCCCCTAAACTGAGGGATCCTGAGACATTCTTCTTCCCCCTGGCCACAAAGTGGGGAGATAACCAGGTGGTCCGGGCCTGACGCCATCCTCCAGGGACCACTGCTCGTTCTCTTTTGAACGATATCACTAAGGTATGCCATGTCTGACGCTGAAATTCTATTTTTCTGATGTTGTTCTTACCCTTCCTTAGTTGTGCAGGTTACTTGGAGACCATTCCATGACCTTGTGTTTCTGGATTCTGAGAGAGGCGCCTTGGCTCATCAATTGTTTGAGAATCGAGTCCTTTTCTAGGGCATGTGGGGCCATTTTGGTAGTTAGGAGAGAGAGTAGTACCCCAGTGGTTAGACATCGATCCACGTCCTTCTCCCGGTCTTCCTCCACCC